>JAZGTK010016102.1:0-12884 GCA_036877625.1 Ambastaia sidthimunki
CAGTGTGTGTTCACTCCTCACGAAGGATGGGTTAAATGCAGAGGTCACATTTCGGTTATGGGCAACCATAACTGACAAATACATGTCACTTTCACTTTCACAACAGAGGCCACAAAAAACTCAACACAAATTGGGACAATTTAATTACATAAATATATAGTGATACATCATCAAGATGCTGCTAGACAAAAAAATGGCAAGTGTGAGGTTCTAACCACTTGTGTGGACCACAACAACATGCAAAAACCCAAGTGTGCTGGCAAGACCTTCTAGGGGATCAAAATGACTATTGTCTGGTTTCCAGCATCCACCAATAAGGAGCATCTGGCTTATGGCACTCCATAGTGAGGATGGGATTTACAGTAATAGTGTCCCTAGGTAAAGGATTAGACTTGAGCAGATACCTAGGGAAGATCAAATAAGCAATTTCTTCTAGATGGTCACCATAGTGATGACCTTTACCTACATCACTGATGGCAACCAGTGGCATATTTAAGAAATGATAAGACATTTTTTGGATATAACTTTTCCTATAAGCTCAGAGGTAACTCTCTGGTTCGCTACGCTGAAAATTAATTGCAACCTCTGGCAGCTCAGTAGACATGAGACAGTATACATAACAGCAGCAGACATTCCTCAGGTCAGGATGTTCATGGAGGAGGACCACGAAGACTTCCAAAAAGCCACAAAATTAAACAGTTTTGATAGTAATATTAATGATAAGATCCACCTCCACTTGATCAAAGGTCTCTCGCCCAATGATGCAGATAATACACAAGGGCACATAAAGTACATCAATGCTACCCATAGCCTAAAACATACACCAAAATACAGCTCTTCTTCTGAAGGTAAACTGCACCCTTAATTTTCTCCAAACGCCTTTAGACTTGTGATTCACAGCCTCACCCACAGCACTAAGATCTTGATAAAAGTGAGAACATAATCTCCAAATAAAGATGATGAGGTCTGATGAGGACTGACACAAGCAAAGCAAGCACCCAGCGAAACGGCCATATCACAGTTTGGGGTCATTTTCTATCCCCCTCTGGGGCAGTTCGTTCACACTGTCACACCTGTCGGTCAGAGGAGGCATCATACAAGCCTCAGCGGAGAGGAACGTGAAGGAAAAAAACGTTGGTGGAGCTTAAATAATGAAAGGAAACTACTGTGGTCTGTAAGAACGAGATTTAAATGTGGACGTTATACTTTAAAGGAAGGTTAGGTAGTTTCAGAGAGCAACCAAGCTGAAAGCGTAGAATCACACCCTCTTTTCGGAGTGATTTCCAAAGCCACACCTCCTCCAATAGTGAATGGAGTAATGCAAGTACAAATCTGTATTTGGACCAAATGCAATGATTTGACAAACATTTTATGCACCTTCCTCAGAAGAAATATTAATGTATAAATATACTTATACCACATACAAAGTTTCTAGAAAAGATCACCTTCCCTGCCTTTCAATAAACATGGTCTGTATGTTTATATTTGGTATAAGGCAACACCATCGTCAATAAACAAACCAATAAACACAACGACATAAATGTATTTTATGCATGATTCAAAATGATATTTGGGTCAACAGAGGTTCAAGAGAACCTCAAGATTAATCACAAATGTAATAGTATATATAAAATCTATACTTTTATCATATAAAACCCTTAAAATTCACAACATACTCAGCAATATAATCACAATATAATCATATAATCTTATCTATGTCTCTCACCACTAACACGCCTGTGACTGTCCATGTTGTTTGATCTCTGATCTTTGGACAATAAAGCACAAGTTTGGTTTGGGTTAAGGCTTTTAAGTGTAAAGTAATGCAGGTAAAAACAGCGTTTATGGAAACCTACCTGGCTGACGTCACACGAGGTATTTTGCGTAGCGTAACCAGCTTCGACGTCCAAACAAGCGCGTTTGTCTTTCAACTACGTGATTTTCGTTGATACGTGAATTGACACTGACACCTTGTGTTAACTAGATGTAAAACTCCTGGGGTGTCAAGCGTAGAAGTTGTCCTTTTAAAAATATATATAAATTTGAAAATAATACGATGAATTTAAGGGTAAGAAAATGGGTGTTTTATGCGTCCCTGCAGTCTGTATAGTTTTGAAAAAGTGCTTTAATATTTGTGCTATTTTCTCATCATCTATAATAAATATGGATATTAAATGCACCGATTACTTTATTTGTCACTCTCATTATATTCTACTCTGACTGAATCCCATTAATCCAATCTCATATTAATAACCATTAACCCATAGAGAAAAAAAACTGTTTATTTACAGTCAAGCACAAAGCAAACAGAGCCAGAGTGTTTCTCAAAGTTTTTGTTGTGTTCATTTTCAAGCATGGAGTGACATGAAAATTAAACTACGCACATTCGAGGCTCATCTTTTCCCTGTTCATATCACCAAAATTTACTTACTGTAAATAGAGCTCATTAAGATTTATTTGGCCTAAGAAAAATAAAAGGCTTTTGGCTTTTTGAGTTCCTAGAACATGTGAAAGGATGATATAAATACATTTGCTTTCTGTAGAATAGAACTATGACACAACGTTTGTTCTATGTTTGTGTATGTTTGATGAAACAGATTAAATTGAATGTGTGATCTCATGGCAATCCCATAATGCTAAAACGTGACTCAGTTGTTACGTATGTCAGCAATCACAGAGTATACAGCGTTCGGTCAAGTTCCACAGCAGTAATGGAGTTTAACAGCCAGGTCAGATTGTCAAATGCCAGACGAAAAACAGAAGCGGCAGAAGGAAGTTGACCCCCGTGCTGATTCTGGTGGCGTGTCCTGCCACATTACAGTCATCAGAGTAGCAGCAGTGAACTTTAACCCCTGGAGCTCTGTAGCTCTGACTGTTAGCCTGGCTGCAGAAGGATTTGTAGGAGCACGACTTCATTACGCCACCTAAGAAGACAAGAATGGTATGAGGAGGTGATTACATATTAATGTGCTCGGATCCTGAACAGAAGATGGACCTCCTGCTATTTCTAAGCTGGGGCCAGACAGCGCAGTCTGTCTTCCTATACACAAGCCCCTTATCCAATGCCTCTCTTTAAAGCCCCCCACCATACACACACACACACATACACAAACTGTATATTCTAACCCTCACAGAAAACATTTGACATTTTGTATTAACAGAAAACATGCTTTTTAAGTGATTTAGTTTATGAGGAAACAGGAAACAGTGTCCCTGTAAACCACTATTTATTTACATTATTATACACATTATACATGTCATTGTATGCCTTTGTGTCCTTGTAAACCACATATTCAAACACACACTCACCAGAGTTGTTAATGATTTTTCTAAAGATTTATCCTTCAGTAATTAATCACCCTGATTTAAGGAATTTTATGTTGTGAACTAGATTCATCTCATCTATCTATACAATAACTATTAACTGCTTTACCATTAAACTTACTGCCATGTCCCCGGACAACAGCACATGCATCTGAGAAGCTTGGACATGTTTTGGAACCCTGACGATTACAGTCTTCATCTGTAGCACCCATGCAGGTATAACACTGCAGTGCTTCACCTAAAAATAACAAAAGACAGGCCATTAAATATTACAATTCCCCAAGAAGAGCTTCAATATTATAGGCTTATACTGATCCAGAATCAGTTTATCTTAAACATGCATAGGTCATGACTCTTGTTTTTGTGCCTACAATCACATATTCCAGTGCTAGATTCATCTATGTGCATAACAGCAAAACATGTTTCTGACACGTTCGACTAAGCCAAACTTAATGCATTTATAGCCAATTTTATTCATAGTGTGACAGCAAAAAGAGGAGTCACATCACTATACAATCCTGATGACAAAGCAGCTTTGGGATAGTAGCAAACGTACTGTCAACATCAGATCATTTTGATGCAGTCGCTTAAAAGCTTAGTCTACATTTCTGATCCAAACATTCCACCTTTAAAATCACCGGGGAGTGTGAACTCTAAAAACAGAGCATGTTTTCTAGAAATCGTTCAACAGACACTAGGGATCAACAAAATCACGGCAGAGAAAAAAGACAGTGTTTTAACCGTCTCACAAAGCCCAGCAGAATATGTTATAGCTAAGCCTTTTTGATGTGCCTCTTTGCTATCATCTCCCAAAAGTGTCTGTTTTTAAACAAACAACCTTTGAAGTTCAAGCCAACAAGATCAGACACGCCTGTGCCGCTAAAACACCTTCAAAAACCAGATTTCTTTTTCCATCTATGCTTTTCTGTTTCGTGTGTCTTAACACAGTTTGCTGGAGTCAGTTCGTCAGTTCTGAATCACTGTCTTTTATAGCAAAAGCCTTCAGTTCAGAGGACATGAATGCCAAAAATCGAACCTTATTTAGTGGTACTTTTTCAAGCTGTTTGAAATGATCCATAAATCAATAAGTGTAGTGCTAGCACTAAAGTAAAACCGTATTTTTAAAGCCTTCATCTTAAATGACATCCTTTCTCGCACAGACTGTACACTATAGACTTGAGCAAACCGTGGCTGCTTTTCAGAGGCCACTGTGATGTTTTGTCTGTAAAGTTGGTATCAATGTGGAGTTTCCGAAACTGAGGCTGTTCACACAATATTTTTAGACTGTTATAATTTTATATACTGTAAGAAAATTGTAAATTATACTGTAAAAATTATATACTTTATATAACACACCTTCCGACTCCATATATACATTTAATAGCTTCAAAGTATAGTTTAAACTTCCCTTTAAAATGCTTTTAATATGTGTAATATAAGTGAAGAATACTGCTGACCTGCACCATTACTTTGGACTGCTAAATAAATGATAAATGATGTCCTTTGTGTAGCCTTCAATCTGTTTAAAGGATTGCTAACAATTCCAGTCCTTTAATACACTAATCAAAACAGACAAGATACTGTATTCTCACGCAAGCCTACAAGGAACAAGCCAACATACAAATGGTGGTTTGGAAACGCTAACTGTAATGAAACAAATGTGAACTGAAAAACATACATAGCAAAACGGACACAAACCAGAACACCAGATTGAGACGTCTAGACAAAGCTAATCAGGATTTGTGACAGCATGTGTTTCACCTTCAGTAACCGAGAGGACAATAGGCCAGTTAAACAGAGTAAGACAAACAGAGAGAGGTTACTCACTTTGAGCAAGAAGAAAGATGAAGCACAGGCCCAGCAGCAGGCAGAAATGGACAGATCTCATGTCTCCTGTGCTCTCTGGCTGTCAGGTTAGGACAATGAAAAGCAGGTTGTTTGCTTCTAAAACCCCTGAGCTTAAGCCCTGCTTGAGGAGCTAATACCCAACAGGAGTGAGGAGACACAGATTACCAGCCTGTCCACTTACTGCAGGCCCGTGATTCAGTCTTAAGTTTTGAATGGCTCCTCACCATCTAGACTAATCAGAGATGAGGGATCTCTTACTGTGCTCCACCCCTACAGTGCTGAAAGCCAGGTGTCCCATATTCACCCCAGACCAGAGTTCATAATGTATCCTGTGTGTACAGTATTATGTACTCCATAACCACCTCACACAATGTCCTTTGAGACCCAGCAGAACTGTACTGTAGAGTTAACCAATGAAACGAAGACTATTTAATAACCAACCGCAAGAGCTATTTATAAACATGTGTGCGGTAACAAATGAAACCTTTAGTCCATGTCAATATAATACATAAACTAACATCAGTCAGGTATAATTGATGATCTGTGTGTATACAAGAACTGTAAAATAGGTATAACTGCTAATAATATTTTAAATTGATTGATGTTATTGTCATATTAGTTTGACAGTAAATATCATATACATATATACATATTATATATATTACACTATATCTATAGGATGGACTATGTATCTAGATGAATTATAGGATGATTTTAGAAAGACATGAAGATTTTAAACAAAATACATTTACACATCTTTATCTTATTAAAATAAACTTTTATATTAAACATTGTCATTTAATAACTGTCTAACTTTAATCCAAAAAAGGTTCTATCATGATATACATTTCATTATTTTGTTTATAATATATTGATTATATTTATTTTATGTAGTATAACTATAATCTTATATTTATTTTGCGTGCCTACAGACATCTTGTTTGTGTGCCAACGTCACTGGCACTAATATAGTCTGTCTGGTGTGATCTTAAGGCCCATCTGCCAGTTAATTAATGTTTCTAGCCACACAAGATCATGTGACCAAGATTCATTGTTTTCATTGGTTTTTAAAATGACCTAAATCATATTATTACCACAGCAAACATAACTGAACTCTTTATATTTTGTATATTGACACTGAGATAAGGATGAGAAGACCAGAAGATCTGTATTGCCATCTTTTATTGCACTTTATAAGCATGTCCTGTGCAGAAATTGTCTTGTGTGAAACATCAGCCATATCTGGACCGAGACAAATCCAGATTAAATTCAGAACCACTGACAGTCACAGCCAGGTTCATTTATATATCAAAATAAAATCCCAAAATAACATTGTTACACATCAGTTTCGCTAAGTTACAACAAAACGAACAAACAACAAATATCTACAAAGATAAGCAAAAGAAGCGGATCAAACCAACAGTATCAAAATCTGCTTTTTTTTTACTATATTCAAGTCATTAATTTTATATTTACAAAACCGTGTTTCCAACATGCATTTGTTTCATAATCATGTACAACATTTGTGACAACTGTATGATTAATTAGCCTGTTTTATATTCTATATTTATATATTCTCTTCCTCACGGTCATTTTTGTTTTCAAGTTACGAAGAGGGAACCACAGGAATCAGTATAACAGTCGGCTCCATCAGTGGTTGTCATGGCAACGGCACTCATAACTTCACACTCACCAAAACACACTCTCTCTCTCTCTCTCTCTGTGAGCTATACAGAAAATTTGCTACTGATGGAAAGTACTTTTACAAGACCCTCGATATAGGTACACTGGTGCACATTAATACATCAACGTGAAGAGAAAGTAAGTCCTCGCAGGTCTGAGGAACCCAGTTTTGTGAGGACATCAGTAGTGTGAGATCCATTAAGTTCATGTGGATAGTTCATCAGAAGGAAGAGTGATACTAAAACTTAATTTTCCTCCTTCTTTACACAATCTTTTGCAATAATTGTTCTTTCTTTTGTGGTGTGAAGTCTGTCTAATGGCGGCTAGCTCCTCCCCATCTTGGCAATCAACTCATCACATATTTTGGTCAGTTCCTCAATCTCTTTGTTCTGCAGAAATAAAAACAACGATTGTTTGTTTTCTTTTCTAGAAAGGAACGCAATGACTTAATTACTAAAATATTATGAGATTAAACATCCCAAACATAAACATTAGGCGACCAAACATCTTAATTCATTGACAGATCTAGTTTTTAGCTATGCAAAGGATCTGCAGGTGGACAAACCTTCTGTTCCAGCGTGCGCTCCAGCGAGTCCACTTTCATCTGTTCTTTCCTCAGACTGGCCTGATACGCTGCCTGTTCCTGCTTGGTTTTGGCTCTCACCTGAGCGATTTCAGCATTCGCCCTGTAGGTGTCACATGGTCAACTAATGCCATAATTTCATATTTTATTATACATTTCATAACTGAGCAGTCAACTTTGTTGTTCAAAGCTGGATATGAATCCAGCACCAGATAAAGCATTTAAAAAGAACCTGTGAGGGATCTGTACTTACTTATCCAGCTTCTCCTCAGCGTGGATCTTCAGGGCCTGGTAGCGCTGCTCCTCCTTCCGAACTCGAGACAGATACTCCTGAGCGCATTTCTTCAGCACTTCCTCGTTCTGATGGAAAGATGAGGAATTACAATGAGTTTTATTGATATCTTCCCACATAACGGTGGAAAGATCTTTACTGGAAGAAGAACATCAGTGAACCAGATCCCCTTAAAAGTCACCATGAAATCAAAATTTACTATTCTTATTTTTTAATAGAATATCACAGTGTTTATTATACATGATTTATTTGTGCATTATTTTTTAAATTCATGTGCCCTTGTTACCTTTAATCAAAAATGTTAACATCCCCTTTCCCTACTAAACAACTTCTCTTAATGATGTATGTCTCTCCCAGAGGGTGGGGCTATATTGACTGTCCAATGGCCAGGCAATTTACAACTTCCAACGATCCAATCATTTTCCCAAGAACAAAATACTGTCCTACACTTTATTCTCCTTCCAAAAGCTGCTTCACTCAGATACATTTTACCATAGGGAAGACGTAACAATATCCAGTAACTTTAAACGTGGATCCACACAGAAGATGTAGTAACATATGGTCAGTATTTCCTAATCTAAATTTAAATTTGTGAAAGTGACTCGCCTTACGGAAGCCTTCCAAAACATCCTTCATCTTCTCATAGCGACGGAACATGTCAGCGAGAGATTTCTCCACAGAGTTGAGGTCAGCCAAGGCCTGGTCCCTCTCCACAATCAGCTGCTGGATGGTGTGATGTGACAGGTTCTTCTCCCTCTGCTCACCCTCTGAGACACACACACAAATACACAAAAGCATTGTGTGGAGAATTAGATGGGTTTAACGTTCCTCCATGTTCTTCAGAAACATGTCTAAAATGTTGATGATGACATAAATGAAAATGGCAGCTGTTATTTTGACCCTGAATCCTTGTGATGCATGCAAACAACGACTAAATGAAGGGCAAACCACTGAGACAAAGCATGAGAGATGACAAAACTTTCTAAGATCCACTCTGAAGCCTGTTTAACTGTACCCATGTACAGAACTTCCTGAATTTCCTACAAGATAAATAAGTATCTCTCTCTTATGGAACAGTTAAGGGAACTTATGGAAGAGTCAGCCTACAGATGACCCCAACCATTATTTATTTAGTAACAGTGAATGCATTTTAAGCAAACCTGACCTCAGTTCTGTTGGTCTTTAAAGGTTTGTAATAAACCTTTACAGTTGTCATTATAAGGTCCTTGTTTATTGAGAATATCTATTGACTAGGCCTTTAAACCGATCTGAAGAGCAGAAATAGATGATTTTAAAATGAGAGACAGACAATATCAGTCTACTGACAGAGATGAAACTCTCCTGGCTGTCACTGTCACATGTGGTGGATGCAACACAAAGAAAATACAAATGGCTGTTACTTACCGGGCATGCCTGAGTCATTTATCAAATATTTAAGGGGGAAGGAAGAAGCAAAACAGAAAGGCACTGCATTAAAACAAGCCAGCAGGGAGGGACAGTGAGAGAAATGCGTGTCACAGAAATGCAACAACTTCCTCAAGTAATGAAACTGGTGCCAGAAATGAAATAAAACCAAAATAACTGGTGAAAACCAGAAAGTGGGCAAGAAAATAAATGAAATGAACCAAAAACAAAAAATATGCCAATAAGTACAATATTTGTGGATGGATAATAAAGAGAAAAAAAATGAAGGTTACAGCTGGAAAGTAGAACGTAATTTGTTTTAATTATGAAGTATTTGAGAAGGGAAAATAAAGCATATCTAGTTAACTGCTTTTGTTTGTTGATGCACGTCAAGGTTAAACCAAAGACTAAATGTCAAAGCCTGATAAACACAATCCGCAGTATTTACATGCTGGTAAATACTGCAAGACAAAGAAATACAGTGAACTTGTCAGTGGGTGAGGCCTGGTAAGAGACGTTTAAGCAGGTCGCATTTAAATAGCGAAAACAAGCCGAGTCAAGTAGAATATACAGGGAGAGGAGAAGGGTTGTGCTTTTAACTGACCAGTGTTTGAGTCCAGAGTCACGCAAGATTTTTCTGCAAATTAAATAAAAAATTAAAAACTTGCATGTGTGTTGTGTATTTGTGTAGATGTGGGACTGGGGAAGGATCGTGTCTGTTTATTTACAATACTCAAGCACAAGAAGAAAACAAACCAACCAAACCAAAAGTGCCAGATTTGAAATCAAGACTCACCGATCATTTCTGCAATGGTCTTCTCATACTCCATAACTATTCTCCTGCATTAATTAAAAAGCATTAATTAAGTTAGAATTCAAAGGAAACGGCACCACATTTTTAAGGCGTCATACCCGCCTTTATTCCAACAGAAAGTTAAATAATTGTATTGCCTCCTAAGAGACCTTGTTTTAGCCAAATTATAACTAAAAATCTTGTTCAAGTTATTGAGAGTCACATCTCTACCTATTTAGTGCATTATAAATCTGTCATTTATGATGCTTAGGATGTTGCCTTAGAGGGCAGCTGCCTATGTAGGTGGTAGGCAGTGAGGCATCTCACTAGGTTTTGGAACAGAGCTTCTGAGCTGCTGGGAGGGGCTGGAGGTGACCATTCCTACATAAATGAATGTGGCAGAGACTGACGGTAAAGAAAAGCAGGTTGCCAGCACAGTAAGCGGATGGATTAGCTGTGTCATCCTCTGGCCTCTTAGTCCTTCTTTATCCTAAGCCCCATTAGACTAAAGAACTAAGCTCCATTATTACCCACACTAACACGGCACAGGCCAGCTGGTCATAATTCCCAGCATCCTTAACTGCCACTCTGCCTTTGTCCAAGGGTCGTGAAAACAAAGGTACTGCTTTCAGATTCGTCCTCTTTCAATCAGTCGTATCAATTAGACAAAACCGCTGTTTAAACCATTAAGTAAACTTGGTTTAACTCCACCTAAGCTATAATTATATAATTTAAACCACTATAATGTGGCATTCCAGTGTGTTAAAGGCCAGTTACATGATATGGTGTGTTTATAGTGTTATCTTTTCCTCAGACAACTCCTGGCACATCTGACACGTAAAGGACCTCTTTAATTGGCTTTCTGCTAGGACAGGACTTAAAAAAACAGTAGGAAAGAGATAAACAGATTGAGAGGTGGACTGAGGTTGATGTAGGAGATGTGTGAGCATTTGGGCTATCAGCTTTTTCAGTTTTACTCTTGGCTGTTTTATTAATCATAACGGGACAGAGAAATGATGGGGAAAGTAAATGAAGCTTGACTTGAAACTGCCTCAACTGCATGAGAATCACCACTGAACGTGTCCCAGCAACTGTAATTTTACACAAGTTTTTTTACAGCTTTTTCCTGTATTTTTAAAACATTGTGATTTGTGATATTGACACAAATATCACAAAAACAGAGTGTAAATTTTTCAAATTTAAAATAACATGAATAATATATCATTTTTTTGTTTATTTTCTGTTGTCTCCCCAGCCAAACCCAGATAAAATTACAGTAAAATTACTTTTTTACAGTGCTGTTTTACAGTGTGGGAGTGTTTAACTCACCTCATCTCCTCCACTTCTCGTCTGCTCTCCTCATATTTCCTCTTCCACTCCATGGCTTCTTTCTCTTTGACCACAATCTGATGAATGAAACAGTCACGTGACACACACAGTCAGAACATCAGTGCTGTGATTTCAGACAACTTCTAAAACTGAAGGAGAAATTCATTAAAAACAACTTGTGCTGTGTGATAATGTTAAATATAAATTTAAAGAAATATATAAATGAAGAAATGGAACAAAGACACAAAAAATATGCTTATTAAAACTGGAAATTATGAGATATTATAGAAAACGGGGGGGCAGAGTAAAGAATTTTTTATGTTCATGTCATTTATTAAATTATTAAAGCTGCAATCTGTAACTTTTATCTCTGAAACATAAAACTGCAGTTTACTTTACATACTTTTTATTGCATATGTTAAAGTCAAATGACGTCAAACTGTATTCAAAAGCTCAAATCATAAATAATTGGGAATCAGGGTGAGGTAAAGAGATTGTGTTGAACACTGATCTGTTATGTAGTTGTTCAGTAACTTATTTTTATTCATATTTAACCCCATAAAGCTTTGGATTGCAGTTAAGTTTGTTAAATAATGTGACTCAATATACAGTCTATTTAATGTCATCTTCTACAGTGGCTCTAAATGTGGGAGAGTGGATGCAGTACCTCCTCTCGGGCAATGCCCAGCGAGTGGTCCATGTCACGAGGCAGATGAGGACTTTCACCTTCACTGTATCCTGCTCGAGAATAGAGGGAACTCTTCGAAACTCCACTGTCTCCTGGTGAGGCCGTTTCCCTTTGCTGCTGAGGAGAGAGTTGTGGAGAAAGCATTAAAAATATGTGAGTTTATCTCTGTAAAATATTCATTCCACACAACCTGGAGGGAGGCAGCACATCATCTACAGGTTCTACTCAGCAAAGCCAGAAAGCCATGAAGAGCAGCTCTCAGTTTAGATTCAAAGCCTCCAGCAGTTGAGGTGAGGGTTCAGTTCATGACTGGCCCGCTGCATACAGCTGGAATGTTATGATCGAAAATACCCAACGTGAGATGGGTGTGAAAAGCTGTTTGCCGTGACTCATGAAAGGTTTGAGTGAATCCTGTGACCGGAAGGCTGAGGGAATGCTGTGTCAGATGAGGTCTACAGAAGTACAGGTCCGAAGTTTTGTTAGGTTTTTTGGAGATCAAATAATGAGAAGTTACGTGAAAAATTGGTGGTTTATTTTTGCTCAGCACAAAATCTTTGGAGTCTGTCTGGGTAGCTTTGAAACCAGCCACACGAAAACAAACATGACAGTTTATAGAGGACAATCACCAAAAATTGTATTTGCTACATATCCTACAGAAAAACACACACACACACACACTTTGTTTCAGATATTTCAGCAGATATTTCAAAGTTGTCCGTAAATATCAGCAAAAATACTTCAATTGTTATTGTAATTCAATAACAAAATGGTCTTAAATGTTTTACTTACTTTCCAGAGAACTGTGTATAGCCAGTGATGGGTGTAGTTACTCAATAATCATCATGTTTAGCCTTTAAAACCACTTGCTGATGAGAGATAATTAATTCTTTTTAACAGAGCTGGATTAAGAGATTAATTAAGTTTGGCTTTTGGTTCAAGG
>JAZGTK010016104.1:0-12883 GCA_036877625.1 Ambastaia sidthimunki
GTTATAGTGGCGGGTTGGTCTCGGGTTTGAGATCATTGTTTTAGGGGACGGGGCATAATGAGCAACCACAATGGGCTCAGAATGCTTTAGCATCATTGCCCCCTCCCAAAACAATGGCGTGCCACCCGTTCTGACCCCCCTAAAAAAAGGGCCCGCCAAAATATGTCACATTTACCATCTATCCTAACATAACCTATGAGAGCAGCCCATTCCTACATGCATGTTATCCTGAGCCATTTTCTGACAGATTTGGTAAGGCGAGAAAAAGAGATTTAAAATGATATGTGTACAAAAACTGAGACTTTTCTTTTGCTTTCCCTTATCAGCAAGATTTCATGCTCTCCCTTATCAGCAAGATGTATTGTAGGTCTCTGGAAATGAAGCTTCACAAAGCCAAGGTTTGTTTTCTGTCAGTACTTAATGATATTTAAGGGGAAATTCATTATTGCTGTGTTACAGCTATTTGTTTTAACTGTGCTGTCTGTTTTGCTAGATCTGTATTACGTAAATGCAAGTCCAGAAACCTGAATCAGCTGTTTAAAATGCCAAAAGCATGCTGGCCTACACCGCATGCCTGCATATGATGCTCTTCTCCATCATTTCATCATTGTTTGATGAATTACTGCTGCTATGAACGCTGGAATATATATAGAAACATTTTTAGTTATTTTTTATTTTAACGCTTGCTGTACCTGGGCAGAAATAACACAATAGTAAAGCTCATGATAAAGTTCTATATTTACTTAAAAAGGAGGCGTGTTTACACTGTAAATAACGACAGTGACTTAATTTAAAATACAAGTTAAAGCGTAATAACCTGAAATTGTGGAAGCTGTTTGAATAGGATGTAGGTATTTGTGCTAAAAATCTGTTTGCACAAATGGTTTTTCTTGTTTGTTTGTTTAAAAGATTGCTAAAAATATCTTTAAAAATTAGAATTCTGTCACGCTCACTAGCAAACTGTTCCTGCTCATTTTGCTATTCAGACCCTCTCTCTCTCTCTCTGTCTGTCTCTCTCTCTCTTTTTCTCCCTCTGCCTCTTGGTGGGCCCTAATTACAGTGAAATAGAGACCCAAAAACTTTATAGGCTGACTCAAACGCTGGCTTAGTAAAACTAGCTGCTTCCATCAAGCACCTTGCATGTTCATTGAGATGGAGAGTGATGTAAAAAGAGAAATGGGGTTTTCTCTCGTTTTCCATTTAGCTTCCCTCCCTCCCTCGTATTCATGGATTACAGCCTGTAATCTCATTAAAGTGGCCGGCCGTGTACATCTAGTGCAGTGTGCTCTGTAATCAGCCAAAGACATGCTGCTCATCTCGGATAAAGCAGAGGTGTAAGGTGGCCATTCAGTAGCCGGACCCAGCCGGACTTATTCAACAGAGAGGGCCGGCCACCGAAAAGGGGTGGAGACTTGAAAGTTAAAGGCATGGGCTACAAAAACTGAGCCCTGCCTGGTCTTGAGGTTAGGTGCAGAGGCTAATTACAGAGTGAGCCGGGCTTGAATTGTTATTGAGGGAAAGGGGATTAGAGGACGCACACACACTCACCAGTCATTACTTTGGATGCATTTAACTGTGCAAACAGGTGCGCACACAGAAGAGTTGGAAAAGACTGCTGTAACCTGAGCTGGCTGAGGCACACGTGTGATTGGAGCACACACACATAAACACACAGGCTATACTAACATCACTTCTGTGTTGCTCTGATTAAGTGCCAGCATACAATTTTGATTGTGTGCTTTTGTGTACATTGTAATGTAAAAGCCTGGTACTTTTGTCATGGTAAAACACAAAACTACTTCTACTTCATAACTTATGCAGAATATTAACACTTCAAATCACTTTAAGTCACTTATGATTCAGGCCTGTCCATGTTCTTAAATGTAATAAAGTATGGATTTTTTTTTTTAAATACACAAATTTGACTAACCTGAGTATGCATTCTCGTTCTGTAGTAATTGTTCTTGTACTTACTGGAGGTGCAGACAGGGGGCGCTGTGGTGCAGCTGCTTGTGGAGCGCAAAGCTGAGGGCATCCGGGCGGAGCGCAAGGTGTCGGTTAGAAGATCTTCTTGACTTCCTCGCCCACCTTCATCCTTATCATCAGCCGACCCCTTTGATGACTCAAGCAACCTGTGACATCATCAGCGAGAACCGTTTCCATCAATGATCAAACAACTCCTGTGCTACAATGTTAGATTTGTAAGATCAATATAGAACATTTTCAGTTAACTGACAGTATACTAGCTAGCATACTTGCTAGTAATTGACACACGTTTAACCAACTGAAAGGTGAGTTCGTAATGTTTGTCAAAATGAGAAACCAGATTACCACCAACTTCCTGTATTTTTAAATAAAATAAGAGCTTTTATTCACTGCACTAGACTGCATTAAACATTAGCAGAGTGTGGACGAGTGCTGTCTGTGGTACTGAAATACTGTCTACTCGTAGCTTTGGACCCCAGTCAACGGTTTGGTTTTCATGCAGGCTAGAGGCTTTTTGAACTATAATTCACATCTGATATAAAGTGACCTTAAATTTGCACAATGTGGAAGATTTTTTTTTGTCAAACATCCATATCACCGATGATAACCACCCACAAAACTCTGCCCCATAGAAACCATCACATTCAGGCATAACAAAAGTGTGCATCTGTATAAAAAAGAGGAGAGAGGGAAAAATTTGAAAAGGATGGAGGTAGCAAGTAAAACTGAGCCCAACCGGCCTCATTTAGCCTAAAGAAATGGCTGCACTTCTGTATAAAGAATTGGACTGTCATAAAAAGCTCCCTGGGCACTTATAAGGAAGCAAGTGCTGTCTAACAGTCAGCATCTTTAGAGTTTACAAAGTCTGTTGAAGAAGTTGAGAGGCAAGTATGGCAGCACTTTCAAATAAGAATAAATGGGACCTGGAGGGTACGGATCACAAGAAGCCCACATGAATTTTAACAGAAGGAATATCAGAGGGGTCCAGATCACTAATCAGTGTGGGTTACATGCGGCCGCTCCTTCTCTATTCAGACGTGCCCTAATGAGGGGGCAACATTCTGCCACAAAAGGATGGACACGCGGACGGGCACGAATGGATTGTGCGCACAGCTACACACGCTGTTAAACCAACTCCCGTCGTTCCCTTGGACACAGTTCAGATTCTGCATGAATAGTCTGTGAAGGAATTTGGGATCTTGAGTTTCCAGGTTTGAAAACTTGGAGCGCGCAACAGGTGAATTTGAGGTTTCCGTTGCCGGACGCGCATGGTGTTCATTTATGAAAACACTGGTCTAAATAGTGACAAAAGTAGTATTTTGGAGGATATTTTCCAAAAGTTATTTCACAGTAGAAAAATTTGATCATTCAAGCTAGTGGACAATTCAAACCTATTATTTGAAATGCTGGTTTAACATGTGATAGAAGTTTGTGCTCCGAACAGTTTTGTTTGCACCTCATAAACCTTCGCGAAACGCGTAAAGAAATGTAAGACGAAAGTACCATTTTGGTTCATTGTTAAGATGGGTTACCCACTTTTCTTCCTTTGGACAATGACCTGGGACGTGTTTTGTACAGCACTACACGCTGTTTTTAAAGGGACAGTTGTTGAGTGCGCGTCGCGCGCTGCTGTCAGAAAGGCACACGCGCCGCACGCGCGCACACAGCCGTTCAATTCATTACAGCAGGCACGCGCCCGCCCCGCGCGCACACACTCTACCTGTCAAACTCAAGGACTCCGAGTAACTTTCGCACAATGTGTATTTTTGTTTTTATGAAGAAATCTTTCTGTGTTTATTTAGACCGAATGTTGAAAAATAAAACATTCGCACGCCTTTTGGCTTTTGGAGAACTAAACAACTGTTAGAAGCATAATAATAAATAATTTGAGTCTCAAAGTGCAAATATTTGTCAGTATTTACATATAGGTTTTCCTTCTTTATAATAAAGAGCTGGTTTGGTCATTCGTTTAGTCTTTTGTGACTACAAAAATTGGCAGGGTTAGACGATAGAACCAACAAAAATATTTTAATGTAAATTAACTTTTTTAAACATTTTTTTGCGCTCTTTATGTCAAACACATACAACACTGCGTATTTTTCTAAACCTGTTGTGTTCACCAAATTGGCGTTTATTTTCATGAAACTGTCCAGCATGCTGGTCACGTCTCCTGCCTCACAACAGACTGACTGCTGAGGGTTAGCGGTCTTATCACTTTTGTTGCTCATGAGAATGAAAACATAAAGTCTGGAAATCTTGATGCTTGGTCCTAGTAGTTCGTATTCACTCTAATAGACAAACACTCAACGCAACAGAAATATTTTAAAAACCTTTTATTATGAGACTAAAGTATAGAAAATATGGAGATAAGGCATTTTTTCTTTTCTGAAAGAAGCAAACCCCAGTATTGTAAAGGCAAAGTTGAACAGGCAGTATGGGGATACAAAATACCGCCGTTGTGTTTCGTTTGGACAATAGCTGCATAACCTTTGATCACTGTGAACTCCGAGTCATATCACAATTGCAAGTATAACCCCTATTAAATAAGACACGTCGGTGTTGAAACTTAAACTCTTTGAGTGTTAAAGTCATCTAAAACCTCTATAACCGTAAAGGGAACTGCCAGCTGCGATGCATTTGAGATTATACATCTGAATATGTCAAAAAATATATACATATTAAAACGAATGTGTACAAAAACATCTATAAATCTCTTACATACAAAAATAGCTTAATATATTTAAAAAACAACATGTTTTATACAAATAGAACTTCATAGAATAAAATTCGCCGGGTTGGAAGCATCTTAGTGTTACAGGTGAGAGGGGGGTCTATCTAACCATTGTTAGCTGGAGGATATAGGTAGGCTAAATAACAACACTTTTATATTGCAATTTTATATATTCCACACATTTGTGGAAAGTCTCTTTTTAAATGGATTTCTTGGGCGAATGCGCTGGAAGGACCGGATTCCTAGCCGGAGGTTCCGTCTTCCCTTTAAGTCCTTTGGCTCTTTGACACTCGGGGCCGGTGGCTGTCGATTTGCCGGTTTATATGGGCCATCTCTGGGTGTAGCTTTGAGTCTGTCCGAACCGGACCGTAGCGCAAACGCAGTGCTTTGTGTTCTTAGAGGACGGGGTCATCCGGGTGCCTCCAAAGCGAGTGCTGCGTTTTTTAGGCGTTTCCTAGAAATAAGCAATAAATATTATTATACATGCATAAACAACAATAGGACCTGATCTAGAAAGACAATAAAGATGATATTGATTTATACAGTAAAGAAAACGAACCTTTTAGAAATGTTCAAAACCAGTTGGTGAAGTCCAGGAGCTCTTGTTCTTCTGGACTCAGAGGGTCGTATGAACCCTCGTCTGAGGAATAAGATGACACCGGTGAACCGGCCATAGAGTTCATGTCATTGGAGTAGTTCTGGGAGATGGTGGGTGACAGGACGCCCGACTGGAACGCTGCGCTCACCGCGTCATGCTCATCCAGGAGCTGCTGGAGCGCACGGATGTACTCCACGGCGGAGCGCAGGGTCTCCACTTTGCTCATCTTCTTGTTCGCTGCGCCGTTGGGTACGTGTTCGCGGAGCGTGGCAAAGCCGTTGTTCACCAGCTTCACTCGGTTGCGTTCCCTCTCGTTCCGCCTTGCTACAGCGTGGGGCTGCTGCTGGGGCAAGCTGTACCCAAAGCCCGCAAAGTTAAGCCTCCGTTTGCATCGGAGAAGCTCCGGGGAAGACGATCGCTGTCGCTTCGCCTGCTTTGACGCTGACTTGTTACTGCACTGGCTGTCGGTCGGACTGAGTTGGATGTTTTGCGAGGCTGCGGCGAAAAAACAGGCAGGTGGCATGAACTGCTGCTGGTTTAGACTTATTTCCATCTTGGCAGTGATGTCCATTTCCCGGGAAAAAGAAAAGAAAAAAAGAAAAACGTGGAAATACGAATCAACACAAAAGCTTTCTTTGGACTGCCCAGCGGCCGTGCGTCTTGCTCGTGGCGTTCACGCGTTGCTTTATGTCTATTTTGAATAGACAGCGGTGCTCTGGGCTCTCGACCTGTTCTGAGTTGTGAGATGGGAACGAAGCGGCCTTTTCAACACGCCGGCGGCGCGTCGTGCGCTCCCCTGACCACGCCCCCTCTTGCCTCTCGTATTCACCTTGCGCAGAGATGCGGTCGCGTTGCGTACGCCCGACGCGTGCCGCTCCTGCCGCTGCTGAGTAAACAACTTCTCGTAAAGAATGAGTGGAGGTGTTTATTCGGTTATGACAAGTGATTCACGGGGAACAAAAGCGCACACACAACTTCCAGTTGCATTGAAAGGCATCCCGTGACCTTTACATTTTAACATTTGTCTTAACACTTTAAAACGCGTCATTAAATTTTATAAGATTCATAATTTATATGCCACAAGAGCCATAACATAAAAAGGTGTATAGTTATATTGAACCCTGCTTGCAATAAAAAATACACCCTGTACAAATAGATATTCAAATTGTTCAAACTTGTAATAAAACTATTTCTATTGTAATTAATACTATTTTTTACATGAAAACACGGGTTTTTACTGGTAATTTACTTTCATTGGACTCTACACAGGTTATTCCTGAGTCCTGGATTCCTGAGTCCTGTGCAGGTTATTCCTTTGTCCAACTAAGACGAATCTGGTTCCTTGTTATTCGAAATCATCACAGTTGGAAAGGATGGGTTATTTTGTGGACCCGTGTGCTTGGTTACACTTTATTTACTATTTTTTCTTACAGCAGACGTGATACACTATATGTCTCGATTAATTCCCCCTTCCATAGAGGATGATAAAGAAACATCGCTTTGACGAAGAGAAAACACCAACAGTCTCTGGGCAAGTTTGCTTAAACGACTGTGCCTGCGCCGGTTTTTGCGGGTGTGCGCAACGCGCGTGGAGCGGGGAGGGGGGCAATAAATTGTGTAATTTCTCTTAGCTGGCTGAGGCATTCAAGATCGGGCCAGCATTCAAGCACCCAGCCCCCTCCAACTTTCTTTTCTCCCCTCTCTGTTTTATTCCTCCCCTCTTTTTGAGCCCAGCAAGGGCGTTTAGAAAAGAAGCGTGGGTTCTATTCACCCAGGCTGGGAGTAGATGAAACATATCTACCGTACTGTCAGTGCATTTGCAGAGTCCAATTAGGGTTTTGTAAGCCCTTCTTTCTTTTACGATACTTTAAGCTTAGGGAAGATTTCCAGTCATTGCCGGGTGTAATAATTAATATGACATCCGGGCGTCCGAAGTTCTGAAACACCCGCCCGTCTTACAACTCCGGAGAGCAAGTTATAATAAATAATAAAACTCACACAAAGCCGTTTGTTTTCTTTGATATGCGGGGTTATATTTCAATTTGGTAGCTGTTAAAACTACATTGCAAAGTTGTTTTGTGATAGATTCAATGACTATTCATCGGTCTGATTTCAGAGCAGGTGCGGGTCGTTCATGCGCCGCTATTTCAGAAAGCCCGTTTTTGAACATTGTTGCTTGAGAGCCCGTTGACCCGGACGAGACTTTGGTAATCACCCTAATTTTCATATTCATTTGTGTTAACTGTGTGCTTCTCCCCGACTCCATAGCAATAAAGTACATACACATTTCTAGCATGCAATTTTGGTAAAATTTTACATTACAGTGACCTCCTTACACATATTAGGCTGCGTGCTACTTTATTATTATTATTATTATAGTCTAATAATAGCCTAACAACAACAACAGTACTTATATACAATACAGACCCATTTTAAAGCACAAACTTTATAGTAAAACTACATTTTCTAATCATAAGCAAGACGTGTCGGTCATATAATTTGTTGTTTCAAGAGTCATTTCACATGAGTGTTAACAGATAACATGACCCGATTGTGTGATAGCATTTCTATACAGAGGGAGTCTACTGTATCCGAAACTTACTGTACCTTACGACATGCAGGTGTTTGGGGACCAGATGTCTTCAAAAGTTGATGTTCAAAGAAGTTCGTTGCTGATGGTTTCGCACCTTGAGAAGATATAAATAGATATAACATAATAGTTAATTATTCATATTTTTAAGTTGCATGCGATTGAAGATAGTTTATGGTGATAATATCGAGCTAATTGTCAGATATAATCCTTTCTAATCTGTGGTTTGTGATAAATATACAAAATATGCTATAAATATATAATATTTGGGGTTTAAACTGCAGTTAATGGATGAGTCATCAGAAGTTTTTAATGCGGCAAAACCTGTTTTTGAGCTCAATGGTCAAAACCGATGCAGCTGATTTTAATCTGTGCGCAAATTGGAAGCTGTAGGAAACTATTGCCATCTAGTGGTAAAGTCGTGCATTGTACGAGCATGTTAAACATTAAAAAATGTAAAATAAACTGGTAGGCTTACAATAACAGTGCTTGTTTTTAATGTCTGTTATTTTTTAACTGAATGTAAACTACAAATTGTCTATGTTTAACATTATATCCACACATGCGCTCACCTGAAGTCAGTTAACTAATATTTGGCGCCATCGCATGGACACAAACCAAAATCTTGTTTTTTTTTATAATACTTTTAAAACATGGAAATTCTCTTATTAGTTTGTATCCATAAATAAACGAATCCCCTAATGCAATTATTGTTTAATCGTTGCTATCCGCCGCACAGATTAGAAATGCAATCGTTATGAAATACAGACTATGAACTCCATCCATGCACATCCGCCCCTTAGAAAATCTATATAACTAGACAACTAACCAGATGTGCTGTGCTGGCAGCTTTCAAACGCCCCACGGGTGACACAGACAGGTGTCACGTGGTGCTCTTAAATTGCACGAGTTTTGCATAGAAGTGGACAGAAACATCCAACGCATCAACGTCACCTGACGACTGAAGCAAGAATGGACGCAGGTCTCAGATCAATGAACGGTAAACAGGGAAGAAAGGTGATTTTTTTTAAAACTTTTTTTTATTTTGTAATATTTACTTTAAATATGTACATAATCCTTATAATTACTTTTCTTATAACTTATTCTAAAAGTGGGCTTACAGGAATGCACGTGTGACTTTTGTTGCAGGTGTTTTAAAGTACCTCTTCTTACACATACACATAACCTTACATTTTTAAATGCTGTTAGTTTTTTAAACAATGTTTATGTAGCAAATCAAATGCAAAATAACTTTGTTAATGTTTAACATTTACTCATTTGGCAGCCGCTTTTATCCAAAGAGACTTACAGTGAATTCAAGGTATATATTTTTATCAGTACTTGTGTTCCCTGGGATCGAACCCACAACCTTTGTGCTGTTAACACAATGCTCTACCAGTTGAGCTATTGGGTTTCTAGTTTCCAACTGGTATTCATTTAAAGGATCAGAAAATGAGAGATGAACGGGTTTAAATTAAAAGACTGCAAGGCCACAGAAAGTTGTGTTTGATTGTCAGAGGTCAGGTGTAAATTTTGGTTTCTGGTTTTTTAACAGGGCTCCTTGAGTTCTTATTACTTGGAAGAATCGACCAGCAATTCGGGTGTGTTGTCCTGTATCTTCTCCCTAAAGGAGGGTGTCGGTGCCCTCGCCCGGGCTCTTAAACTATTTGAAGTAAGTGTTCAGAGTGGGTAAACACTTTTGTGTTATTTATTCCGAGACACTTTGAGGGTCTCTCTCTCTTTCTCTCTCTCTCTTTCTTTAATACTCACCACACATTTTCTTAGACCAAAAGATGAGGGTCAGGAACATCATAGAACATTTCTACAAATACAAACACTGAACAGAATGTATTTGAGAGGGATTGGTTAATGATATGCAGGTGATGTAAGGGTTTGTTTGATAAGGTTAGTGAAGTTTGTAATCTGCCCTCAGCTGATAAAAAGAAATGGTGACCCCCACAGCACTGATATTTGTTCACTATAAAAACATGGAACCGTGGGGTACGAACGCTCAAGCATAACACCACAGCAGAGAAACTGTACGGTTACATTTTTACCTCTATATTGGTGTAAATGAGTGATGACTTTAGGTTAAATCTGAATTAAGGTTAAAGGTCAAGGTTAAAACTCTGACCAAAGACTGAGTCATGTGTCTCTTTTCAAGAAACCTTAAACACAGTCTTGAACTTTTTGCCTCATCTTGGGTTTTTGCCCATATTGGTGTTTATTGCAGCAGTGTGAAATAGCCTTAAAGGGACAGTTCACCCAGAATTAAATTCTCTTATCATTCACTCAAACCCACATGACTTGTGTTTCTAAGAAAACACAAAGTGATTTAACCATTTGGTAGCCGCTTTTATCCAAAGCGACTTACAGTGCATTAAGGTCATACAGTTTATCAGATACAGATTTCTTGATTCATTTCCAAATTTCTACCCCACTTGTATCAAAGTTCAGGGTGTCTTGTTTAAATACAGTGTTTATCTTTCTAGAGTTCATGTAATCAAACATGATCAAAAGTACATGACTTGTTTCAATTAATAATTGCAGGATATAATAATGTAATAATTTTGATCACATATTGATATTTACATAAACATCCTGCACTTTACACAGCACTATAAAACTTCCCATAACAAAATCTCACCCACTGCTTAACAAACTGATGAGCTCTATTGCAGCCCTTGTGCTTCTCTGATGCCTTCATGCAAATCAATAATGGGTATGTGCCAAACACACACCCCCGGTGCCACTATAAAGATTAAAGCTTTGTCGCCGGCTTCTGATTGGTCCTTCTGTACCACCCTACTCCACCCCCTGAAACACACTTCACTCCGCCCTCCATATTTACCCTGAACATAACATGTTAATTATGGGCATAAAGAGCAATTTACTGCAACACAAACATTCAATGTTTGCTGTGTATAAAAAGAATGTTTGTGTAAAAACATGAAAACAACTAGAATAATTGTTTATCTCTCTATTCTGGATCTACTCTCTTGTTTAAACAGCATATGTGACCATTTATGAATGATTAATATTAATTATAAACTTCACATAACAGACTTTTGCGGCAGTTCGAAATGCAAACTGAAGTATCACCGTCGTGATTGTGAAAGTTTAAACAACTAAATACTAAATTGAACCAATAATAAACTAACATTTATTGTCAAGTAATGTGGACTAAAGATGTATAGGGGCTTGTTAGTATTATAGAAACATATACAGTCATGTAAAGAAAAGGATAGTGTAGATATAATACTGACAAGGCCCTAAACATCTGCATGTAAACCCTTGAATTAAGTATTTAGCAGCAATAATAATAATAATAAGAAAAATAATAGACAGATTTGGAAATGATGTTATTTGCTTTTTGCTGTGTTAAATATAAGAACAAAACCAGACACCTTATTTTTCTTTATTTGAATCAATGTGCCAGCTTAGATTTAAATTCTGTTATCTTTATTCTAAGTTGATTCTCTTTCACATTTTGTGTTGGCTGCAGGAGAAAGGCATTAATCTGACCCACATTGAGTCTCGTCCGTCACGCAAGAACAAAGAGGAGTACGAGTTCTTCATCAGCGTGGATCTGACCTCCTCCAAAATTCTCGATGAAGTCGTCGATGGCCTGCGCACACAGATCAGTGGCCAGGTGCATGAGCTGACTCGCAACAAACAGAAAGACACGGGTGAGAGAAAAACACACACACACATCACAGCATCACTATGATAATGTAAGAGACAGACAGACAGACAGTCTGTAGAAATGGGGATGATGTAACCACTAATAAATGTCACTGTGGAGATGGATGACACGTACCCTCATGCTCTGACCCTCTTATCGGTTGTTTCCAGAATTACATTAGTTTAGTTTTTGAGCACTAACAGACTCACGGAAACAGACTGAAAGCATATTAACTAATTTTGTGAGTCAGTTTATCAGGGTTGGAGGTCAGAGTTCAATACAAAGACTGACAGACCAACTGACCTCACCACAATTCCATACTCTGCCCAATAAGAAAACACAGAGCAAGGGACATTTATGGATATTTATAGGAAAACCAGTCTGGGTTTTCAGTCAGACTCAGTTCTGGGTTTTTTGTTCTGACCGCCCCAGGCTGGACCTCACTGCTCAACTATGTACTGATGGCTGGACCCCCAAAGAGTTTAACTGTCATAAATCTGGAAGATATACAGCCCTGATGGCTGTAGAGCAGGATTTGGCCTTACAGCCTGGATATCTTGAAGCCCTCTGGCTTATTTTGCACACAAAGCCCCTATTTATCGTTGTCTCATACATCTCTGTTAACATGCCAATTATTATGACCACAACACCGATATTAGCTCACATCCAGCCCTTTGTCCATTAATCTCAATTTCCTTTTCATTAAAAGTCTTCTTTTTTTCTCAAAGTCTTTTTAATTACACAATTAACACATTATAAATGGGCTTAAAAGTCTGATTAATTTGTCTACTTTACATTTTTCTGGTGTCTATATACAATGTTTGGTAGAAACTACCACATTAAACCACTTTTAAACAGTCAAATAATTAAACTGGGATTGCATCCCACCAGTCAGATGGTCATTTCTTGTTTAAGTTGGTGATTCTTGGGTAATATAAGCTGCAATGTTGACCAGACCGTTTGTTATGCACTCAAAGGTCTGTCTATGAGAGACCAAGACTGAACAACAAAATTCTAACACACATTCTGATTTAGAAACATGCAGGTGGTTTAGAATGTTTGTAAACAGGAAATGATTATAAAAATGTTCTTCTGTTTTCCTCTTTATGTTGTCATCAGTTCCATGGTTCCCCAATGACATCCAGGACCTGGATCGTTTTGCCAACCAGATTCTCAGTTATGGGTCAGAGCTGGATGCAGACCACCCTGTAAGACACTAGACTACTTATGAGGACACAAACACATGACAATGATGTGTGTAATGTGTGTGAAATATATGTATATATACAGTCT
>JAZGTK010016105.1:0-12882 GCA_036877625.1 Ambastaia sidthimunki
TATGGCAACAGCATTCAAGGTTATTTTATGTAGTTAAAATGGCTCTTACCAATGAAAGGGATGGAGTCCAATGAGTCATCAAGGTTGCTGGAAAAAGAGCCTTTGCACTGATCACCTCGTTTCCTCATGTGCATTTCACGTCGGGCATCATTTGGAAGCCAGCAAATGGAGTCAGCAGGCAGTTCTACCCCTACCTCCGTCTCGTTCACGGCCTGAATGTAGGAAGGGTGACGGATGGGTTGAGGTCCAGACTTTTCCCTATGAACCACCACTACAGTTGCGTCTGGACCCTCAATACCCTCCTTCTCATGGGGTTGTAATACTTTACGCTTGGGCTGCTGAGGACCTGTACAATTACTGGTCAATATGGGCTTGGCTCCACCCTGATTTGTTCGGTGTGGTTTGGAGACAGCAGAGCAGGACAAAGAGCGACTTCCACGGGCTACCTCTCTAAATGGCTCCTGAAGGCTGTCAGCCCGCCCTCTGGTCATTAACTGCTTTGCATTGTGGGGAAGGTGGTTGGCAGTGGGAGGTGTTCTTTGGTCTGTAACAGGGTTGGAGCAACTACGGACATGGCCTTGTATTGAGGCCAGGGCAGAGGCTACATAAGAAGCAGCAGCAGTGGAAGGGTCTGAAACATAATTTTTTGCAGGTAGCAACGATGATCTGTTTACAGAAGAAGCAGTGTTACCCAGGCTTTTAGCTCTGAAGCTGAGCAATGACTCTGTACCTCTACTGAAATGAGGGGTGACAGGCAATCCTGGATAACTGCCCCCACACCTGTCTGGACTGAATGCCCCTCTATGAGACTGGGGCATCATGCGTAAAGACAAAGAATTTCTGCTGGCTCTTGCATCGTCCCCTCTTTGCATAAGTAACCTTTCCTCTGTCTTAGTTCTGAAGCATGCCTGCCTGTCAAACATGGATCCTGTACTGTCTTTTTGTTGGCTTAGATAGTCACAAGAATACGCCCTGGGTTTAGGGACACTTGTGGGTGCCAAAGGGAGGGAATCCTGGGAAGCGCTGCGAGGCCAATTGCATGCTAGAGTGGGCCTTTCGGCACTACCAATCCTCTCCTGAGAGGCGCTACGCAGTGGCACCTTGCTGGATACCTGATAACTACGATCATGCGAGGCACTCCTTCCTCTCAGCTGCAATTTAGAAAAGCCTTGTGAGGGTGTAGCTGTTGTACAAGTACTTTTCTGCTTGTAATCCCCTGTACTGGATGGGGTTGCTGCTCGCAGACTGTCTAGGCGTTCCTGAATGGTCCGGCAACCATACATGTAGATTCGTTTGTTGTCAATGTATTCCTTGTAGGTTGTGTAGTTCCTCCAGTCAATGTTCTGGTGGGGAGAGCAGGGGGAGGGTGTGGCCGGTGGGGGTGAGGGTGTGTATAGGCTAGGAGAGGAAGCCAATGGGAAGTTTTCTGCTGTTGTAGTCAAAGTCTGCCTATAGGAAGCTGCAGGGGTATTGTCCACATAAGTCTGTGCAGTCATACAGGTAGTGCTGGAGAACGCACTGGGCTCTGCAGTTCTATCAGGTATGTGTTGAGATTGTGCTGCTTCAGTTGAATATGATGAGAAATGGGCTCTTGACTTGGCAAAGTCTGCTGAAGCAAAGTACCGGTTCTCCTCAGTTCTGTGGCTAGGAGTAGCCCAGGTCACATGTGTAGTTCGATCTGTGGATTCAGGTGACACTACCATTGTCCTCATACTCTCATTAAATACATGCACAACAGTCTGGGTCTTTGGGTCCTGAGAGGTTTGGGGTGGGGTAGGGGGAAATACAGGAACATTCATGCGGTAGCCTATGTCAGCCATGGAGCCTCGATTAGCTCCTTGTCCTGTTCCACATGAAGCCTCTGCAGTGTGCAAAGGCTCTGGCACCTGTGTCATGGCCAAGGCATTGGGCTCTATCCGTGGGTAACATATGGGGGGTGGCTCTGGGATGTTCTGGGCATTTCCACTATATGCTTCATTTCCTTTGAGGTATGCATCTTGAGAATAAGCCTGAAAGAAAGAGACATTTTATTACTAATACTGAATAAGCAATTAAACAAGTACACACTAAACAATTACTATGATGACAATAAAATTGTTATTAACCTGGTTAATGGTCAATCATGTGATGAATGGAAAAAGTTACCACTTTATTTAACTAGTAAAAAGTTAGACTAAACCCATTTCTTTCCAAATGCATGCAAGGTAAAGTAAGAGAAGGTAAAAGGTCAAGTAGCCAGTCTGAAACACCTTTAACCTAAAGAAGGGATCAGGTATCAGAGGCTTACCTACCATCAGTTGAGGACAGACAGCAGTGTACAGACAAGAAGAAAGACCATAAGGAGGGCAGTCTTTAATTGAGCAGCCTGAAGATGCTAGCGGCAGCTCTGCTATCATCTTACCAAGACAACAACCAAGCAGTACACTTTAAGATCTAAATACTAAATTCTGAGTAATCACTCCCCTTTAAATGCTCCTCCTAAAACAGGTTAATTTAAAGTTATCTCTCAACTATCATAGTGTTCAAAGGACTAAGCTGTGGCATAAATGAGACTGTAAAAGTGATAGCTGGACTTTTGACTTTACACCTAAAGTATTAGGTTACACTACACTATGTTAACAGACCTGTCCCTCCCTCTTTCTCTCCCTCACTCTCTCCTTTGGCTCCACCTCTCCTGGAGATAAAAATAACTCACAGAGCTAAAGGTGCTACCCTGCATCCAAAATTCTTTGCAAAAGTAATCGGCACAAGAGCACTATTCTTAAAAAAGGTTACATTTTTACATCGGAGATACACATGCACTTTCATGCACAGGCAAAACAACATTAAGAATGCAGTGCAAAACAACAGACTAGAGCACAGCACGTGACAGGTCTAGCTCCTCCTTACCAGAGCTGTGATATCCCTGAAGAACTGCAGCCGGAAAGTTAGATTGACAGCGGGAGAAGCAAAAGAAGAAATACAATAACACTGGTAAGAGAAGATAAAAAGAGCTCTAGAGATACACCAGGGGCAATCTGCCCCCTCTCCAGACACAGTGTTACTGTCATTTTAGTGTAGGGTAAAGCATACTATAAATACACACTCCAGCAGAGACAGTGAGACTAATGGAGAGCTGCCAGTTCAACACCAGAGGTGAAGTAGGTAGAAGAGGACATGCTTGAGATGCTCAAAGAAGGAGTTGAACGCAGAGTCATCCTGCATCTTTATTTCACGCTTGCAGTGTGTAATGATAATGTAATCCTAATGTTGCTGCTTGGTATTCATAAAGTTTGTTCTTTTACTCATTTTTATATTCTTAGACTCAAGTTGACTTTTTTGCATACTGTACATGGCCTTTCCTGAAGTCCATGCATATATTACCCCAGGAGCTCATGGTAACATACTAACTTTTAGAGTATATCTACCTCTATTGTGTCCTCTGTTCTTGAGCATAGCTGTATAGTCTTACCCTTTCAAAAATTAACCATGGTTTGTTATAGTAAAAATGCAGTAACCATGTTTTGGCACTAAATGGTACTTACTTCTTACAATACTAAAAGATTTAAATAAAAATAGGTCCATTTAAAAATGTATCCAATATTTGTGTGCATTGTATTTTAATGCTTAGCAAGACAACCAAACTCTACTAAGCTAACAGCATGAGTGCTATTTGTGTGCCACATAGAAATATGTCTATGCAAAGTCTTTCAGATCAGTCACTTATGAAGCAGGAAAGGATATTTAGAATGCTGCCTTAGAAGCAAGGTGCTTATGTAGACGATATACCATAGTTCCTTGAAACAAAGTTTGTGTCAAGCACTACTTTTGTTAACTAAAATAATAAAAATAATTGCCATTCATACAGTTTAAACCCAGCACAGGACGGACACATTAATGCCATGTCAAGAAGAGCCTAAGGGCTCCAGCAGTGGAATCAGGAAAGAGTGTGTGTTGCTGGCATGTATGTTTGGAATGTGTTCAGGAATGAGGGTGGCATTACAACCCTAGTTTCTGAAGAAAACCTCATTATAACTGAATACAAAATGAGCACAAACACATACAGGCACCATCATGCTTCTCTGCTCTGCTGGATCACTGAACACTGGCAGGAAGAGCATAATCATACTGAAACTGGTGCCCTGTCTTTTCTGCTCTGTTCCCCATCCCACAATTCCTTCCAGTTGAGTAACTCTATTTTCAGTGTGCACTGAAGTTTATCTGATTCACATCATTAAGAGTTTTCACACGTAACACTTCCTATTTCATACCTGAAACAGCATATAGCTAACAATAAAAATAAAAAGGCCAAATTTATAAACTTAAATTTAATTAAATAAGATCAACCTGTTAGAGCTATATATTTCCCCCCTGATGTTTTCCACTGAAGAAAGTCAAACAGGATTGGAACCACAGTATTTGACAGAAGTTTAATTTTTGGGTAAACTGAGACTGGGACTGAGGGGGAAGGGAGCAACAGTGAGTGATAGGCTGACATGAGTAATAGACACACAGTTTTCACACTTGCTTGCTCCAAACCCAAGTTTATTTCACTTGCTTTCCCTTCCCCCATCACTTTCACATTGTACTGTATGTTTTGGCTCTGAAATGTGATGTGAGCATCAAAGTAAGTATCACCACAAGTGATACACTTTTATTTCCTCATGCTTTTGCACCTCTGGTTATTCTGCACAACATAACATGCACTACACAGAACAACACTTGTGTGTCTGTCTACATTACAAGAGATGAAAAAAGCAAGCCGCTCACTAAAATGAATATCTTTTGGGTTTTTGGCAGTACTAGATTTTATGTATGTGGAAAAAAAACCTACCAGCTGTAAAATGTCTTCATCCTTTGGCATCACACAGAGCTCCAGAGATGTATCACTGAAAAAGGCATACATTTTAAAATTGTATCATATCTAGAGATAGAGTGCTGGACTACAATGTGATTGTCAAAAGAAGTGTATGCCTAGTAGTTAATTTAATAATTGATAATTTAATAATTTGGTCTGGTAATACCAAATAAAAATGTGCAATAAAGAGGTTATCTGATAATCTGATATACTTCCTCAAGGGTTGAGAGATTTATCTGGAACACTTAGCAGGAATAGATGATGAAATAAGGGAAAATGAAAATACAGATGACACAGACCAGCAAATATTTCTGGTTTTTCGTAGCTCATACTATCAAAATGTAATTAGGATTGCCACATTAGAACAGGTTACAAGCCATGAGGCTACACCAGCCCTCAGTGACTGGAACAAGCAGTGAAACGTCTACACTACCTGTTTTGGATCAAGGCGATTACTTGGGAATACGTCTTTCCGATGATGCTTTCCCCGTTGACTTTTACGATGCGATCCCCTAAGGAAAAACAAACAAGAACACCAGAAGCTCGAATTTAGTTACATAAAACAGAAAAATATTTCAATATTTCAAATATTTCAAAAAATGTCATAAAATGTTTGACATTTTTACACCACAAGATGTCTGCAAAATGTTGTGTTTACTGCTTATCCACATGATGCTCTGTTAAGATCAGAAAAAAGTCTGTGCTGAAAATTGAAGAGTTAAACAGGAACTTGGGGAATCATGGAGTAATTATGTTAAAATTCTCAGATATGTTGACCGATCTGTGCTGAAGATGAGATTCACAGGAAAACAGACATAGAGGGAATGCTGTGAGAGATTGTGGATAATTGTGGGAACATGTGTTCCAGACACTCCCAAAAGTCTGTCCACAAAGATCATGAAAATTGTAATATCTTCTTAATGTTTCTTTCAGTCCAGAACATTTGCGTAATAGTTCAACTGCTTATTAAGTCCTGCTGATAAGTTTTGGATGTTGGCTAGAGGTCTTGACTGGTTAACCTCCAACTATTTAGTAGTTAAGCTGAAGGTCAAGCCTTTCAAACTGAGTTTTTACTGTAATATTTGTATTCTTTAATGTGTAGAATGCCATTAACCCTCTGTGATGTAATCTGCACTTCTAGCTAAAAATTTCCATAACTTTGGTGGGGTTTTTTCATTATACATTTTTTACATAACGATACAACAAATAAGAAAATATGCTATGTCTTTAGACTTTTATGTCTTCAGAATATAGCTTTTTGATTGACTCAAAGTATACTTATTAAATTAGCCCATATCAATCTTGCACAAGCTTACACAAGTATCTAAAAAAACATTTTCTATAATGTTAACTTCTAGAAAATATTTAGACAGTAGGTGCTGTTCACACTTATCTGAAAACTTACAGTTAAATATCAGGAAAATGGCTGTATGTGTGAAATATTATTACCTATTATACCTTGATTTTAAATCAGACTTACTATTAAAAACATGCATGGAGGCCCTTGAATTTGGCTTCACTGCATTGCTTGAACTTTTTTAACAGGAACATGTCCTGTGTATACATCCTCTAACAGTACCTGTACAGAGTCCAGCTCCATGGGCAGGGCCTCCCTCCTTCACCTGCTTGACAAAGATAGTGTCCATTGGCTCCAGTCTGTTCCGCTGTCTCCCTGATAAACACAAAAACAATGTCAATTAGGAGCCGCCTATCACAGCATCAAAACACAGAAATTAAACTTTGAAAAACTTTGCTAAAAAAGAAAACTTTGCTTTTGTCAAAACAGGTGTCTAGTTGTTGCCTAGTGTTAAACGTTGAGTGTGTGTATGCACATATCTGATGGTCCTAAACTAGGCTGAGAGCCACATATATGCACATCTGTGCGCTCTCACTTTCATTACTCCTTGCTATTGTACAGTGCAAAAACAAACCCCATAAATGGCAATATAACTTTATCTGAATATCTGGGACTTAGCAAATTACTGGTGTTCAGTTTCTGTACAAATTTGCCGGCACAGAATCAGCCAATTTAATGGTATTACAACATGAGGTAATTTGGAATGTAAGAAACCAAAGCCATATCAGTATGAAACCAGACAGTAGCCCAGAATTAAAAAGCACAGGCATCAAATATACACAATGTAGACAACTGCATTAGCTTATGCACAACATAAGCTTAAACAGTACATGCTTGCGCTGATATATAGAAACATGTTGGCATCTTTGCTGTGTAGCAGTAATAGATGGTGTCTGACTCCCTCTATAGGCTAAAGAGGCACAATATTTCAAAATATTTTCACCTTGTACTATGTAATGTAATACCCGTATATGCTCTCCTTAATATGCATAAATTGTGTGCAGATTAGTGTGTAACTTAAATTCATGCTATGAAAACCAAAGAGATTACAGATAGTAAAACCAGTGCTCATGTCCTGTAGACGGCAGCACTTGATGACATCACAATGTAATGGGATATTATTAGTGCAGTGGTTCGGAGAGAGCAGGGGTTATTACTGTAATCCACTGCATTTGAATTACAGGCCAATCTGATTAGTATTGGCATCTCTTGAGAGGCTCAAGCTAATATAATATGGCTCATCCTTATCTATTGAATCAGACTGCTATAATCGGTTATTTAATGGTTATACTTTATTGCAAGGCAGAAATATTGCAATTTTCCAAAGAGGAAATGATAGCGTTACACTATTACACCCATCTAACGGGTGGTGGATGTCAGTCACAATATCTGTCTAATGGTCATGTGAATGTTACTTAGACTTGCACACCAATTACAATCTGGAAAGCTCAGCAGGCAAGGTTCAAAATAAACACTCACAATCCATTTTACTTTTGTAAAGTCATATATTTTCTGAGCAAGACAAGATATTTAACAAGACATGATTTTATCTATAAGAATTTATTATATACTCTCATGTCCTAACAGAATGCAGGGAGTAACTGCTACAACTGTATGTGTTCTAAAAGTGTCCACATGAGTGGAGAGGGCTACAATCTAATGATGTATTACAGTAGCTGGTTTGAAAGAATCACCCAAGGGACAGCAAAGATGACTGTTGGAACCTATCAATAGAGGGCAGACAAGCACATTGTGAATAGATTCTGTGTGGGACGGGTTTGTATACCTCCTTTCCAAAGCTTTGGTGTTTGTTAGTCTGTGTGTGTGTGTGTGTGTGTGTTTTGGAGCTAAAAAAACAGTGTCCACACGGCAACCACATTGGTTTTATTGGTTCTAATGTGTTTTTCACTAGCTCGCATGAAACCAAAAACACTCTGCCAAAGTTAAGATCATGTGTTCTCCTCACCAGGGCTCTTTTCACTTTCAGTGTGAGGTGTATAAATGACTGATGTCTTCAGCTTGAACTGCAATCACACTCCAAATCCAGCCAGTGTCAACACAGGCTGTATGACTTATTGTGGGAAATCTAGCCCTGTTCTCCTGTAGCAAGTCACTTGCTGCACTGCACATTACTCACCAAGCCAGCGTGTGAGGAGTGGGTGTTAGCCAATTATCAGGTACACAGTATTTATGGGGTTGAGGGGCAAATGAGTTCAACCAAAACCAAAACACAACATTCTCTAATTTATCAATTTTCTTAACTTTGGTTGTTCCCAGAACCTCAGAGGAAAAACTAGACACTAGACATGCCAATATTTGTGAGGATCTTTAAGAGAAATCCCTGATCCTCAAAAAAAAAGATTAAAAAGGAATTCTCTATTCACATCACAAATGCTGTTATATCAAATATCAGCATGGCTGTATGGCACTGTGGGAATTAGCTAAACTTTCTTATGTACTATAATATAGCACACAAAAATATGCTCTACTGTATCTAGTCACAGCCTCACATGCCTACTGACTGTCTGATGCATACTGTACACCCAAACAGAGCTCTTATCTTCTCTAAATACCACAAATCCATAGCACTGACACCCTAGAAATCTCTTTTCTTTGTTACAACACACTGTTCTTTTTCTCTTTCTACTTCTTTCTCTGCATTATTTTGGCTAAAGACTCTTGTGTGCAGCTGGCCCTCCTGTTGTTATGTGTTGGATAATGTTGTTTGGCAGTGGCTGAAAGGACACCCATTCGTTTTATTTTTCTAAACATTACACAGCAGGACCAAATTCCTGCATGTGACAGCCCCAGACTCCCTTTCTCTCTCTCTCTCTTTCTCTTTCATTTAATTACTGAGAAGAGAAAGTAATTAAGACTAAACTTGACATGCTATATAAATGTAAAAAAAAAAACATACCTGTCTTACTTCTGACTGACAGAAACTCAGAAAGCGGAGGAAAGTACTTTAAAATATCATGTGCTGCAAAGTATTATTACTGAAGAAGTAAAATCTCTGATGAAATCCTGACCTTGAAATGAACAACTAACTGAGCACTAATATCACATAACCAAGAGAGCTGTTGTACAGAATATCTGCACAGCTGCTCAATGACATTTGCTCAAAGACATACGATTGCAGGCCAAGGCCTATTTTGTTTGTTTGTGTTTTGTTTGTTTGTTTGTCTATTTTATTTTTGCTTTGAGAATGGAAAGTGTTTGTTAATGGAAAGTGTTTGTGTTAATGGCAAAAATGCAAATCAGGACCAAGTATCATGTATTGCCAAGCAAAACAGAGACTAATAGCCTGTTTCTCTGTAGCCAACACAGACAAGCAAAGAGATACAAGCAGCAAAGCGACCAAATTCTTCTTTTGGAAGGTTGCTTGTCCAATCCAATTAGTGAACCACAGCTAACCATTGCACTTTATTTATATATTATATACACTATATACTACACTGTAGATTTAATTCTACAATACACATTGTTTCTCAGTTTTGTTAGACCAGTATACAAAAAAGTATGTTTTTGATTTTAAATCCAGTATTGTATATACAATAATTAGGCTGACCCAAACCAATACTCCATCATCACATTTGAACATTTCCTAGAAACCAGCACTTACACAACACATCTCAATAAGATCCACAAGCTGACGCATTGTCATTAAAGACACAACAACATCTGAGTAATACCACACAGAGGTCAATATAGTGACCAATCATGCTGTCATGCTTGTGACTGCTTGCTGTGGTCGCTCATATTAACATGTGGGCTCATATTAACATGAAGGAGATTTATAATTGCTTGGTTTATTATAACGCTGGACTTTGAATCAGGTGCAGAAACCCAGGATAACAGCCAAGCCAACAGCACATTGTGTTTGGACATCCAGAGCTCTCTTATTTATGAGTCTTGTCCATATCCACTGTGGTCAGGCAGCAGCGGTTAAAAAAGCACCAGCAAATACACCCAAGTTTGCGTCTGGAGTGCATCCAATCAGAACCTGGTTTCTGCAATTACGGTGGCGTTATACAGTACTTGTCCTCCAAGAATTGTGTGGAATTCTATTTGCTTGTGCTCCCATCCCTATCCTTATGGACACCACCCAAAACATTGATGGGAAAATAAAATGAAATTCAATATCTCTGGCATGTATTTTTAAGGAAAACAAATATTTAAACAGATGTTAAGTTTTTCTTTGCTACAATTTAGCAAAGCCACAGCAAAAGAGTCAAAACACGTGAAAGACAGAAAGTAAAAATTTCCAACTGGGAACTTAAGATTAAAATGTTGTACATTTTAACATTGTAAAATGTTTGAAAAGCCAATTGAAATTAAAATATGACAATTTACGTACAGATGATTTTATGACAGATTTTTTTCTGCTTTTGTTCCATAAATGAGGTTTATTAACTTACATTTACTTACTTAAATATACATTTACATAACACAGTACATATAGAACCACTAGAATAACATAACCAAGAATCTGCTTTCAAAAAGGTTTCTAAACACTACCCTTACAACAGACTGATTTTTTATTTTTTATGTCCCATTTTTCCCCAGTTGGCTGAGCCAATGTTTCTGTGTGGGCTGGGGTTCTCAAACAAATAGACTCTGCATATTAAAATACCTTCTTCCTATCTCAGCTTAACATCCGAAATTACTTCACTTTTAAGTTGAACTGTAGGTGATAACATTTCCTTCTTTTGAAAGCTGAAGTGGTGCATTCCCCTCAACAGCTCAGCATAGGTGTGAGGAATGCAAGGGTGACAGGAAGATATGATGGGAACTATATTAAACATATTCTGTGCAACAATAAATCAAAATGCAAGCAACACGGAAACAGGCGCATTCCGTCATTGTTTAAAAACACATCTGAAAGTCAGTAAAGAGCGCTGATCTCACAAAGCTGTTTACACACAGCTTCTACTGGAGCCCATCCAAGCATTCCACCCAGATTGTCTGCACATGGAAAGCAGATCTCTGTCCATACACATGCCTGGCTCCTTCTGGCTATACGTCAGACAAACAAATATTCAAATAACTCTCAGCTCAGGAGACTATGGCCTGAAATATATTGTTTGCAAGTATGCAAATCTCTTTTAAGTAAACCACTGTCATTATGGACGGTGCAGCTGAGCAATTAAAGTTAAACTGTCAACTGTTTGTAACAAGCATTTGTAACAAGAGTAACCCCCTGCCCCCTTGCTAGTGCTACAGTAACGCCATTGCATGTGCAACCTGTTCTCTTGCAATGCATTTCCAGCAACTAATGAACCTAGCAACTACCCAGAACAACTTAACAACCACATATTAACACCAAGGCAACGATCCCCAAACTTTGGTTGTTGTATGGGTTTGATTTTTCAGGAAATGCACATATTGAACCTACACAGTAAGTACAAAGTATTAAATGCTTTTTTAAAGTATTAAATCTGCACAGCGCTGCACTCCCTCAAAGGTCTGAGGTGTACTTCTACCCAATCACAAGCTGCCAAATGACGGCGCGTGTTACACATATGGGGCAGCATTTCCTTAACACTACAATAAATCTGTGTGTTTGCATGTGTGTGTGAGAGGGACTCTTTTTACACCCCCCACACTCTGGAATGCACTGTTTAGGAACGGTTACGAGAAATTTCAGCAGCTTAATTTCCTGTAGGAAAACCTCTTTATCAAATCTACAACAGGCAGGGCAATTGATTTGCTACACTCGTCATATAATTGACCCACACATGGCAGCCAAAAAGAGAAACATTTGTTACGGGACATTATTATACATTTAATTCAACCAGTTAAGGTCTACGAATGGTAATTATATAACTCTAAGCTATATGACATGTCACTATGTTGCTTTAATTATAAATTTAGGCATGAAGACCACAAAGACATGCCATTAATGTTCAGGAGAAGGCACAAATAACAAAATAATATTACAAAAACTACCAGCCCTACCAGTACATAATAATACGTTGCTGTGCTTAAAACACAAAAATGCTGAGTGTCTGTGTGAGAGAGAGAGATTTAAAAATGAGCCATGTTGGTGCTGCAGATGAAAGCCAGTGCAGGTGGTGCTGGGGTTTATCATACGTGAGGTGGATGTGAATGAGAAGAGACCTGTCGAACACTGCAGCAGAACAGCAACCAGAATGTGAGGAGAGCCAAAGATGAAGTTACATCCTCACAGACTGCTTCAGTTTTTGATCGAATGTGCACACTGATTCACACAAAGACCATTCAGTCATGCATACCATGTCACAGCCAACTGTTTTTTAAGTCAGAGGTTCTCTGATCAACAAAGGCGGGCAAACTTAACAATGAGCTGAAACATTCTGAGACTGGACTCATCAATTTAAAGACTGTTTTCATCAGCTGGAGCCAATATTAGTCTTTGATAATCAAAGAGGAGCGCAAAACAAATGAATAAGTCAGTCCAGTACACAACACACTAAATGACTGGACATTCTGCCTAACCAACAAAATCTATCGATCTATGTCCTGATGTAGACAAGCTAGCTCAATGTTATAACCCGATTTTGTTAGATATTCTTTTTCAGATAAGTACATTATATGTTAGGGTTAAAATGTTTCAGTGATCATAACCAAGTTACATTCATAATCAGCTGGAAAATTATTAAGTGTGTCCCCAGGTTTACCTAATGCACCTGGATCTTTGAATACCCAG
>JAZGTK010016106.1:0-12882 GCA_036877625.1 Ambastaia sidthimunki
ATTCCAAACTCTTGGGATGGGTTTGGAATTATTTGCCTATACTGTACCTAGATATTTTAGTCTCTATAAGCATGCACTCAATGCAGAAGTTCAAAATGATGCAGTCATAACAATTTACATAAATTTCTATGTGCAAGTGCATTTTTATTAAATATTTTGGTAAACAAGCCAAAATATTTATTAAAAAAGCTACCAACAGAGTGTTATATTCTTTTTTCAACTACCAATAGAATATAATATTCTCAGGTTTTTTTCAACTACCAATAGAATGTAATATTCTCAGTTTTTTCAACTACCAATACAATGTAATATTCTCAAGTTTTTTCAACTACTAATAGAATGTAATATTCTTAAGTTATTTCACCAATAGAGTGTGCAGATTCACGTGGGCTGTTTCAGATTTCATTTCTGTCAAAGGCAGCTTGCTATGGATTGGCACAGTGCCCCAAAACAGTTTATTAATATACTTTTAATACAATCTGTTATCTTATTTACAATCTGGCTTTACACTGCAAAGGCCATGTGTTCATAAGTTTAACAGACAAGGTTGGGTGGTCACAAAACTTTATTGAATGTACTGAACGAGAGAGGAGAACCTTCCAAACGGACCCAGCAGCATTGTGTTCAAACAGCACTGAGGCAGAGTGGCCCCTGGATAACCAGCCTTAGTGTACATCCGGCAAAAACAACATACATAAAACAGAGCACACACAAAAAAGCAGAATGCCATTGAAACAGACACAAAACAACAGCCTGCGCTCAGCAAATCATACAACCTTTGTAGTCTACAGTTTATGACCAGAGGGCCGTGTATAAAAGTTAACAAAAACCAGGGGTCAAACAAAAACGATAAACAGTGTCACGCTTGTGTTGCTCCAAACAAAACAACAGAACAGACAAAACACTGATTTATGTCAGTATGTGTACTGGAAAGAACTTTATTATTATTATAATGTGCATATTTTGACTTCTTCATATATAATTGTCACTCACAATCAAAAGTACATGTTTGTATTTGTACACATTATTTTGTAAGCATCGCTCAGAAATGCCAGTGCTTTGTTTACATTCACGTGGCTATGTCACCCCTCCTGCCCCCCGTTACACAGAATAATACATTTCTGAATATTTATCTTCACCTACAGCACACAGCATGATATAACAGCAGACACTTTGTTTAAAATGGTTTACATTCACGTTTTATAAAGAATTTGATACATACAGTTTTAGATATATAACAAAAGAATATATTTGTATTTCATATCTCTCTATATTTGTATTTCATAATCCACATACTGTTTTTCGGCTTCCATCCAGTGACCATGTTTTCAATACTGAGTTATTTTTATTCATTTATTTGAAAGGATTGTACACAAATAAATAAAACACAAATGAATAGAGATGCCATCATGGGAGTTTGGCAAGTGTTAGTGAAACATTCTTTTAAACGAGAAATCCACGCTGATTCACAAAACGTATGCATCATGTCAAGACAACCACAGTTAGACGGATCATTAACCCAGATTGGTTTGAAATTATGAGACACAATCTGTTTGCTGTGCTAGAACGCTGACACACAAAACCCACAAAAGGCTTGTTGAACAGACTGTGCAATAATGTAATTTTTCCACAAGAGCTTAATTAATTAATTGCAGTTGTCAGTGTATAGTTGAAAATTAAATCTGGAAATGGACACTAAGAAATTGTAATAAAATAATCAGTTAAAATCAAAGATATCTAGTGGAACTTTTGTCATGTCAAACCTTGTGGATTGTATCTGAACTTCATCGTTCCACAAGTTTAACATTTTTAAATTAGTTACAAAATGATTCAGTTGAAGGGCATTGAAGTTTCTGAATGCACAGTGCCACAAGGTAGCTAATTTGTCCTGTAGTAACATTTGTTAGTATGGTAATTGTTTCTTTAAGCCAAGGCCATAACTAAGCTTAAAATATTCCATTGACTCACAAAACAAAAACAAAAGAAAAACATTTCCCTTTTACTTTTAAATTAATTAAAATAACAGCAGATGAGCTGTTAAGCTTTATTTGAGGCAGATGACTGGAACGAGCCTCAAAAGTATAAAGTTCCCTTGGCATTAGATAACTCAGGCTCTTTCAATGAGATGCCTTAGTGAACAAGAGCGTCCCTGAACTCTCTTCTTGAGGATGAGTGGCTTAATGACAAGACATTTATGGCTAGATAAGGCACTGACACAGTGATGCATGTCTGCTTTATGAGCCATGTCGAAAAAATAAAAGACGGGCTCAAGATAAGTCATGGAGGACCGTTGATGAAAGTCAGCTGTTGCGAAACCATTCCTGCAAACTGAAAATTGTGAGAAACCCACAGCTGGACTCTAAAACACAGCAATGACTCGAGCGAAAGCTCTCCTGGATTTAGGGAGTTTCCATTTTTCAGTGCGTTATCTAAACCTCAACAACTCCCTCTATGAAATGTAGATTTAGTTAACATGTCACGCCCACTTCCATATAACCCCGAGCTCAACCTCCCAGCCATACAGAGTAATACACCTGCAGCGCAAAAAAAATGGCCCATAACCATCACATACAAACTATTACAACCTAAAAATAATTAACAAAATATCGGATATACTAGATTATAAAAGAAAAATTGTATTGTTTTGAAGAGTTTTGAGGTTTTTCGACGGGTTTAATAACTAAATCTTAGTGTATGATTAAAAAATACAAGTGCAACATTATTTTTGCCCTACAATATAAATGAAAGTCAAGTCAACCAATGAACACAAATGGAGCAGTCTGGACAGTACAGTGTGTTGTAGGAACGCACAAAACCAACTTCAGTCTGTCCATGTCTTAGGGGACCCTTTTCGTGCGGCACGAGACCTTTCCAGAAACTTCTCTCTTTCACACAATATCTTTTCCAGCATTCAAGTAGCATTTTTGAGGGCACCCCCACCCGGCCCCTCAGCCATCAGATGGCTAACCAATGTCTGAGCTGGAAAAACAAGATATATACAACATATGACTATATATATCACATAATGATATATATTATATACTGTATATATACACACAAAATATTCAATAGCATAAATGTAAGGACAATTAACAGGCTTTGAGAAAGGGCTACGTTCAACACAGGCCGAATTTTGCCTTCTCTCTTTGCTAAATATGGCTAATTGGTATTTCTAATAGTACCTTTAGCATTGTGCTCAGGTCTTACCTTAAACTGCCTGACATTCCCCTCAGCCACCATGTGATGCTCATGTTCTGGAGTAATGCAGTACGCTAGCCTCTACAATGGGAGACATTACAAAAACAATGTCAAGTTGAAAGCATAAACACGCGGCAATAATGAACCACAGATCCAAACAGAAACTTTATCATCTGCTCAAAAACAGATGGCAACTGGGAAATGTGGCATCGTGTTCTTCAAATGTTAGATGACCTCTGAAACCAGTTAAGAGAGAATGAGGCTTGTGGAAAATATGAGTCTATAATGTCTAAGAACTCATCCGGACGTCAGTAGCCTGTTTGTGGCTTTTGCAAGTGACGCATTTACAGTTAAACACAGACACAACACAATCTCACAAATCTAGGACCACACAATTAGATATGTCTGTTAGACATGTATAGTTTGAACATTTAAAGCTGTGGTCCTTAAATGTTGCCGTTTAATCACTGGTGAAAACATAAAATTGCAACAAAAAAAAAATGAAGCTGAACATTTACCATTTACATTAACTCAAATTATCAATAATTAATAAAAACTAACTGTTGTGAATAGGGGTAATGTAAAAATATGTTTTGAACACTGATCTGTTTTGTACATGCTCAATAACTTATTTTTGTGTATGTGTAACCAAAATATCCTGCTTAAAAATAGCTATAAACAGCCTAAGCTGGTTGGCTGGCCTTAGTGATTTTAACCAGACTGAGAGACTAGCTAAAATGTGCTAACCAGCTTAGGCTGTTTTTATTACAACAGGGTGAAGCTTTAAATAAATTTATATCTGTTTGTATATGAATCCATTTATTCATGTATATTTGTTTATTTATGTATATATGTATATTATTTATATTCATTACTTATGCATAATTATTCTGTCCTACTAACCTCCTTTAAGGTGCCTGGCATCATAAGGAACTTGTAGATGGCATAGATGGGTACACACAGCATGGAGGACAAGGCTATGGACCAGCCCACCACATTCGACCAATAAGGGAAAATGTAGTCATCATATTTCAAGTCACTGGAGGTCACGATGCTGGCGATCACCACAAACTGCACACAAAAGCAATGTACAGAGCTACAGAAACAACTTTTCATTGTTGAAACTATTTAATTGTATCGCCTGTATTTCAAGAGTCAAAAAGAGTTTTAGTCCTGTAAGTGTATGAACTGCTGTTGTGGGTTAGACACCACACTCATTCATTTCCACATATCAAAGAACATTCAAAGGCTTAAACGTTACATGCTAGACATGCCATCTTTCTAAAGGCTGAAGTTTCCCTTGTCATCTTAAGACACAGTATGTCCAAGTAAAGACCTGTAAAGACCTCGTTATACTTTAAACAAAGAACAGGTGTTCTGTCATTTCGAACAAATCTGGGGTGTGTGAAGTTCTTAGTATTCCGGGTCCTTAAAAAGGGAACTTTCCCATGCCAACGTCATGTGGTGTTGACTTTAATAATTTCTAAATAATCTCACTCAAAATATTTTGGTTTATTGGGTAATGTTGGAATTGTAACACATGTCCTGCCATCACTCACCAGTAGAAAGACTGGACTGACAAACTTCCAACATAATCTCCAGTAGATTCCTGGTTTGAACCCCATCATGCGTTGAATATCCTCACTAAATCTGTCCACGCCTACAGGGCATACATGCAAAGAACATTAGCAGCATCTGGACATCATTTCAAGATAAAAGCACCAGAGACCCCCCCAAATTGTGGTTTCTCTTCTTACAATATCAGCAATGATCTGAACACTCTGTACTGTACTCTTACACAGGACTGTGTTTGAAAGTTACGTAATACATTTAAAACAGATTTGGGAAGTGTGGAAAGTCAGGAAGCAGAGGTGATAATCTTGGTTTTTGAAGTCTTGAGGCTTTGAACTCTTGGTGCGATTTTTATATTTCTACAGTAGCTTTTGATCTTTAAAAGAGAATATTACAGAATTAACATTACCGCGCTGACAATTTAAACAATTTTCAGTGCAAAAAAGTTCTTGGCACTAGAAATAAAACAGTAACTGAACCTCTTGATCTGCATAAATAATTTTCAGATAAATGCTTGATCAGCCAATAATCATTTATTGCTCTCGGGTTCTTTTATATGATGCTTTGATTTGTTTTGTACAGAGACTTGCATTAAAATGCCTTGTGGTTTCTGTTGAATGGTTCTCAATATTACTCATGGGGCCCTTCAGCCCTGCACATTGAAGTGCTTTAGGTTTCATCACACTTGCTGTACGAGGATGATCTGCGTGAAGATTTATATCCAAACATCTGAAATGTGATGTGCTCTGGGGGCCCCCATGAGTAACATTGAGAAACATTAAACACAAATACTGCCATTCTACGCAACACCAGGTCACATAATGCAAACCAGAATGAAAGCATCATAAATATATTTATTATATGCAATTGTGATTTTCATTGGATCTTACTAGCTAAGATGTGTCATGGTATAAATCCATATAGTTGAATGTATGTTGTTTATATCCATGTTCATGACATGAGACAGAACATTTAGCATCCACTCACCATAAAACCAAGACACTCCGATGGCTTCAATCAACACCCCAAACAGAATGGATGTTCCTGCAGCATACTTGTCCAGCAGGGTCAACACATAGATCCCACCCTATTATGACCAATACACAACACCCAACTAGTGACAAACCAAATAAAAGGGGCTACACTGAGCTGTCAAATAAAGTAACCTAAAAATAATAAACATATGCAAGTGGTTCTGGTCTTCTCTGATGTTATGATACTATCTAAAGACAGGCTGTTGTTGGATTAAATTTACACAGTTAATGTCTCTTAAAATGTAAAATCTCAACCTTAAACGAAGAGCAAAATATTACAGAATATTACAGAAGCTATAATGACTTTGTATCATCTGAAGAACACTTACATTTGTGATGCAAAAGAGTGCTATTAGGAATGTCCCAAATGCTGTCACAAAGGTAAAGACCTTTCTGTTCCTCTTGAGAATTTTAAAGTCATCTGAGAGTCCGGTGATTACTGCCTCCATGCCGCCCATCTAAACAGGATATTACATCACTACTGGTGTTTGCATGCTGGGTAATGTATTTTACAGCCAAACTAATTTTAACCAATTATTTGACTAATTATACTTTGAACTAATTTTAGTTCAACTTTAAATATTTTCTAAACAGGTTTATTTACGTCTGTCGGGGAGATGTAGAAAGTTTTGAGAGAGACAAGACAAAGGAATTGTACTCTGTAACAAAACAATACACACCGCCAGCATATGAACCTTGCCAATAACAAGATTTATTTGAACTTACAGAACTGTCAATCCCAAGGGTGAGAAGCATGATGAAAAAGACTATTGCAAAGAATGTAGATCCAGGCAGAGTTGAGATGGCTTCTGGGTAGATAATAAATACAAGTCCAGCTCCTGCACACAGACATACAGTCACTATACAAGTAAATAGAGGGACAGTGTGAAACTCCAGCAAAATTATACAAGAGCTGTGGAAGCTACAGACCCTCAGTGGCCACATCCTTAATGTCGACGCCATGGCGATAAGCCATATAGCCCAGTACTGAGAAGATGGCAAAACCTGAGAAGAAACTGGTAACGCAATTTATAGTGCTGGTCAGGAGAGCATCCCTACAACAGAGCACAAGATGAAGAGATACATCAGGATCTATACTATAAATACATATTTAACACCATCATGTCTCATTTAGATACTCCTGCTCCTTCTTTGAAAGTAGTGGCTTATGGGTGGTAAGAACTGTTGCTGAACAATATGCACTAAATATGAATCTGATGATTGCAAATGTTCAGCAATATTGGTTTTATTATTATATTTTCGTTTGCCATAGAAAACAAAAAGGTGCTTGGCAGGTCTTCACCATCACCAACTGACGAAGCCACTTTGATGTGTGTTGAGCTTTAGGGAAACATACGACCTCAATCTGAGAATCTTCTGATATTATGACTATTGGGATTCACAAGCTGACTGCCACCTGCTGGCCCCACCAAAAACTTCCTAAATTTCATCTTCAGAAGATCCACGCTGTTTCTTTCCAGAGAACAATCCATAAACAACTAGCCACGGCGTCTCAGCCCTTATTGAGCAGCCAGTTTTGAATTGCAGTGTTGAATTACATTGAAACGCACACATTAAGACCTGTTTGTAGTGAGTTTTTCTTTAACCTGCTCTCTGTTTGCTAATTATTAGGACACATTACTAATACGTATCAGATCAGTCTTACCTGTAGCAGTTATTGTCAAATTTATTGTAGCTAGCGAAGGCAATAAGCACTCCAAACCCAGCTCCTAGAGAATAGAAAATCTGAGTAGCTGCATCAATCCATACCTGCAGCAAACAGATATAAGTATATCTTTGACACTTGTAATTATATCGGGAAGTGTCCAAATGAGTTTAGCCTTAACTTACTTGTGGGTTATTAAGCTTCTTTAAGTCAATGTGGAGATATGCCCTAATTCCATCTGTTGCACCAGGGAGAGTGATGCCTCGAATCAGCAACACCAACAACACTATGTAGGGCATAGTAGCTGTAATATACACCACCTGAACACACACGTACAGTACACACACACAAACAAACTCTGTGAATATACTGTAGATCAAAGTGTAGATATTAAAACATGCAGCATGTTAATCATATCATGTACTCAATGTAATATCCCACAACGATTTTAGATTGTAAGAACATTTGCTATTAAGGAACAGAAATGTTAAAAATGTCATTTTTTGATGTTCTGGGAACCATTTAAACATTTTTAGAAAACATTTAAACAGGATGTTCTTATTCAAACCTTTTTTAAACTTCTGTAATGTTTTTGTTCCACTAACACTTAAAAATAAGGTTTTTGAAATCTATGATATATAACGTTAAGAAAGTAAAAAGCTCTACTAAGAACGTCACTGCAAAAATGTTTTTTGATCATTTTGAGAGAACTTTTAGAGAACTTTAACCAACATTCTAAAAACATTCCCTGTTAGCTTAGACCTGTAATCAAAACAAACATCCTTTGATAACTGGAGGTTTTTGCACCTTTCCTGATGATTTGACCCCCTTCCACAGGCTGAAGTAGAGGATGAAGACGACCATCACAAGGCAGAGGGTGAGTTCCCAGCGAGGAAGACCCAGGTCATGAATGCCTTTACTCTCGTGGATGTGGAGCACCCCGCGCCTTGAAAGCAGAAATAGCCAGTATGATTAAAGTGTTATCTGTTTATAGTCCGAAACAGACATGATAGCAACATTTTTAGCTTATCTCTCACTTTAAATTAAAGTGTGCTGTATTTCGGGCACTTTTATCTGTAGTTAGATAACATTCCTCCTGGAGAAATGTGTGCCTTGTTCAAAGACTCTCCAGGCCATCGTAAAGAAAGGATCGCTTTGGGATTCTTTTGAGTATCTTCCTTATCAAATTATACTGCTTTTATCAACGAAGCTCCCACAATTAATTTCACCATTGCTGTAATGCTGTTTTTTAAGAAAACAGTAAAATATTTTACTGTAAAATGTATGTGTACACAGAAGTACAATTCTGAAATGTGTGAAATTGTTTCATTTTTAAATACTATGGAGTAAAAACCATGACTGCACTTTAGAAATTTCGAATTTCACTTTTGGGGAGATATTCTTTAAATTTTATGAGCTTTGTTTTGCTTAGCTGTGATGTAAAACGAATAAATAAAAAAAAGGGCTTTACGACCAATCAGAGGCCTCTGCCAGATGTTCCTGGTTTAGTTAAATCCTAATTACTTGCCTTTAACCAATCATTTAGGTCATCTGGTTGAACGCTATGTCATCTTATTAATATTTATGACCAGGTGTGCAAAATAAAAAATGAAGGATATATTCACCCTGCGCTATAAACTTTCAGGCATGACGTCTAACAGTGACGTGTATTCATGTTTCCTGGAAGTGAGCTTCATTGAGTAAAACATGCCGGATTGTCTTCCAAGTGATGCATGATAAACTCTTGTCTTAGTTTGCAGATCCTGTAAATAATCTTTTATTATCAACGGAGAATCTTTAGCACAGAATTAAGTCTGTAGCTAACTCTGTCTATGGAAACTTGTCTTGTTATTGTAGCACATTCTTAAACCCTTTTCGGTGCTTTATATGTTATGGTTATGTTCACTCTTATTTTATAGCTGTCCCTTACTGTCTGTTTTACACACACACACGCACACACACACACACACACACACCCTATGTCAGACGGTTCGACTGATTTGCCAAGTCATAAATTACCCATAAATCCCTATTTGCTCTTAAGGTTCTTGCCTCCCAGGAGGGATGACCAATGTTTCTATCGTTTTATGGCTGCGTAAATGGAAAAAAAAAAGGATGACTTATGGTGGAGATGTTTGGTTTCTCAACTATGCAGTGATGAATGCCATGGCTGGGCTCTGTCTCTAATATCTGCAAACATCCCTTGAAAAGAGTCTCTGTAGAATGAGATCTAAATAATTCCTGTGCTGTCCCTCCCAGTGAGGTTCAAAGAGCAGAAACAGTAAAGGCCATTGTTCTTAAATTATAAACAAGGACTACCTACTGCATTACTGTAATCTTTCTTTCTGAAAGCGGTATCTTGTAGAGGGACACTTTTATGAATTCAGGCTTTAGTAGTGATACACTTTACATTCTTCACCTCAGCTGATTATTTTCCAAACGTTTGATTTTCTGTGTAATATGTCATAGCTTGTTTTCGTGATGTCAGCGGTAACAATAAAGGATTCAATTTGGATCAGACGCACAGGTTTGCTTTCCAGCCTTTGATGTCTATAAATGGGGAAAAGTGCATCCAAACTTTAAAGCTGGAGAGAGTTTGAGATTTACTCGGCGTCTCATGAATCCATCGAAAAAGTCATTCGGTCCTGCACTGAGGATAAACAAGAGTGTGAGGTCCACAGATAGATGGGTGATGAAACCATCACTGCTGGGCTAATAAAGAAAAAGAAAACCAGACAGACCCTCAGCCCTCAGGGGATGGGAGGAGGTCCAATCCCAGTCCAGCCATTCAGGTCATTTGAACTCTCCAATTTGCGTCATTATTGGCAATAACATCCCGCTGGGACCTGCCAACCTGCCTGTCCTGCTACAGTCTGACCTTTAATCCACTCTTTGTGACATTTTATTTGACCTCTGGCCCTTTAAGATAATCTTTAGTGTTATGGTCTGTCAGGAGAACAAATAATTTCACAAATGAGTGTCTTCACAGTTCTCTTCACTGAACTTCCACTTTGCAGGCAATATCTCAGCTAACAAATTTAGAATTGTGAGGACGTTTTCCTAACTTTTCCATTAAGTAACCAAAACGTTTTGAAAGTTATAGGAATGTTCAAAAAGTGCCGTTTTATAGACGTTGTATTAATATTATTGCTAAGAATGTTATTCAAGCATTTTTAAATTCTGTAACACTATAAATGTTCCTCTGAAGAACACAGTTTTTAATATATATATAAGTTTTACAGTTAAAACGAATTAAATCCTCACTAATTAAATAATTATATTAGATTGGCGAGGATGTTGGTAAATGTTCCCTCAAGAATTTTCCATTCATCCGAGGTCCTGTCTCTGCCAAACTAAACCCTAATAGCAATGATTTCAACATATCCTGAAGAATGAACTCACAGCCAGACAAAGACCCTAAGGAGACTTCTGATGGCATGCGGGGTCTCATCACAGTTTTCTGAACTCTGGAACTGATTATGTTTGTTTTTATAACAGATTACAGACTGACTAAAATGTGTTTGTGAAATCACACATTTGGGGTTGTTAGGGGCCCTTTTGGCTGACACAAAATCAGTGCTTGTGATTTCTCAAATATTGTTTTGTAAAAACAAATACACATTGAAAACAAACAGCATTATCTCACTATTAAACAAACTTGCAAGTTAATGCTAATCATTTAAATTTTTTTGCTTGCTGCATTTGAAGGATTCCTAAAGGTGCCATAAATTATGGTTGTTTTTATTACGATATTATTTAAACCTCTCTTTCTGTTGACTTATCACATATATTTTTGTTCTTCAAAATCCACTTGTTTTGTTTTTATGACATCAGTCCAGCAGTGTTAAATCTGAGACTGCATATGATGTAACAAGATTTCAGTAATGATGGGATAATTAGATTTAGGACACCCACTGTGTAAAACAATACAACAGCGCAGTAACTGTTCATTATTCTCCACAAACAGTGATTGACTCAGACTTGTCAAGACTGGCAGAGACAGTGTCGTGAAAGAAAACGTGGGTGGTGCACAAACTGATGAAATTTGCTTTGTCGAGCTTGTCATATTAGTTCATCTTTGCTTTTGTCTGGTTGTCGCCGGTGTGTAGCACGAGGGGTTTGTGTGAGCTCGTAACCCGGCACGTTCTATGAGCAGCTCGATTGAGGCACGGCACTGACAGCTGCTGGTTCAACATCCCTCTCTGTGATTGGTTCGTGGCTCTTCCCGTCATTTTTAGCTATTCTGGGTAGCACGCTGGTTAATCTAATATTCAGTGTACAGCACACCTGCAGAGTGTGTGAGTATGTTTGACAGTAATGAATGTTCTTCAGTGCCCTGTGGGTTGTCCCAGGATTAGTGGTGGCCGAAGACATAATAGAGCGACACGAGGGAGGAAAAGAGGAGGAAATGACAGCTTTCCACATCCCCTCACACACAGAAGAGGAAATGACACTTCAAAGCACTGCTGGCTGGGAAAGTGGGCTGAAAGGGGAAACGGACAGGAGAGGGAGAAAGTGATAGAAACGGCTAAGACCAACAGAGAAAGTGTGAGAAAGTGGCAGATTCCCTGGAACGATGGAAAAAGGGGATGAAATAAAACCAAGAAACAAAAGAGACTGACAGATACACAACGACACTAGGAAATAATGTCATAACAGTTCGGTGCTTGAACACTTTGTCCATTATACTGTTCGCCCAAATCTTATTCAAAACATTATGTTTTATAATCATTTCAAGGAATCGTTTTAGCTCTACTGGGAAAATAAGTGAGAACTGCAATTTATGATTTAGCAACAGTGTGTTATTATATATGTCTGTATTTCAGGCTAAAACATCTATATTTATCTGCACTCTATCTAGCATGATGGACATTTATACTGGTGAGGGTTTGAGTCTCAAATCCTAAATCCTAAATTAAAATCCTTTGTTACTTGCTTTAGCTCGCAGTGTTACAGTATTTATGTTTGACTTGGCATCACCATCGCTCAAATCTTTGAATCTTTAAAAGAACCATCTTACGCAATATCCAGAATTTAAAGAATTAGAAAACTTCCATTACATGTGCGATCATTTAAAATACAAAAAAACAATCAGTTTTTAAACATTGTAAAAGAACAGTAGGAGACACGCAATGTTGAAATAGCAATGGGAACTCTTGTGATGTGTGTCTGTCTGATTTTTCTTTTTCCATAACTGACTGTAAACAATTCCGCATGGAGATAAAGGGTATTCATTGTTCCAGGCATTCCTCTGGTTTGTACTAACAAGAGGAGCCCAATTTTCCCTTAGACAAGTAAAGGATTGCTTCGCTTTGAAGTGCAAACGGATGCCTTCCTTTCAGTCAACATCAAAAGCTACGGAACCGAGTTTTTTACATAGCCCTGTACAGCATTATAGATTGTAGGAGGTTT
>JAZGTK010016107.1:0-12882 GCA_036877625.1 Ambastaia sidthimunki
GTGTTTGCAGAAGCTGGGAAACTGATGGCATTCCTGTTTTACAGGCTTCAGTCGACAGGACGGACTGAAGAACAGACACTGCAGGAAAATTGAATCCCATATCATCACTTTAAATGTTAAGATCTGTTTTGGATTTCAGAAAACGTTTATAAAAGATCACACTGACCGACGGAGGGGAACGGAGCGGGTGGGAACTGATCCACGGGTACAGCGTCCGGCGGACGTCCGTACATCATTTCATAAAGCAAATGTCCGAACGAATACACATCAACACTTTCTGTTGTCTGACCAATAGAAAAACATTTGAGTAACGTAACTTTGGGTGGTAAAACACCTCAGCCAATTTAAAAAGTAATTATTAATATTTAATCTTTTAATAAACTGAAACATTACGGGGTGCTTACATTAATTTTCCTGAACTGTGTGACGTACGGTCTGTAATATGAAGACAGTCCCAGTAATGAATTCTCCACATCCAGCAGTCGGCATGTGTTTTCCTCTATCAGAACATTTGAGGCGTGAAGATGCCCGTACGGAAAACCTTTATCATGCAGAAACTTCAGAGCCTGGAATACCAAACCACACATCTTACACTACAGCCGCACTGTCAGAATTACACATCAGTCTGCAAGACAAGATTAATGCTGGAGAAAGTCTGCGATTCAGTGTCACTACAGACCTCCAGAATCTGTCTTCCGAAAGTTCGGATTTGCTGCAGCTCCAAGCCCTGGATCTTTTTGGGATTGCAGTATTTCTTCAGAAAGGACTCTTTTGGTTTCACCTGATTGATCGTTAAAATGGAAAGAAATGCAGGTTAACATCAGAGTAACAGCAAACAGAAACATGTTTAATATAACAACAGAAACAGGACTAACGGGTATTTTTGACAGACACACACCTTACAGATGTGATCCCGAAGAGTTCCTTTCTCGCTGAAAACACGGATAACTAGAGCGGACGATTCACTCGCGATGATGAAACTGACTGGACAGATGTTTGGATGCTGCACAACAAACAAACAGCAGCGATGAAAAACACGCAAACAGTGCAGCTGCGTCCACGTGAGCCTTACAACGCTAGAGCACTGATCGCCACGGCGACGCTGTGTGGTCGCTAAGGTGTTCTGATTACGGTCAAATACAGCCCATCCCGTCTCTATATATTCTGGTCACTAGGCTTGAAACTCTACAAAGCAATTGTATTTGTTTTGCCTGTGTTATTGTTGAAAATGTTTCCTGATGAGCTCTGTGATACAAACATCATGATCAGACGTCTTCCTCAATCTGACAGTTCAGCTCAACTTTATTCTCTTAATAATCTTCAAGCGTCTACCGTCTGTGCAGCAGGACCTCATCACATGAGGGATTATGTTGAGAGTTTATATGTGCATCTGTTGAATATTATAACACAGCTGTTAAAGAGGAAAACCAGCCAAGCAGGGACAACAACAACTGCCTGACAAACTGAACTAAACTACCCCTTAGCAACTAAAAAAACCTTAGCAACCACCCAAAATACCTTAGCAACCATACAGCAATCAAACACTGTAATCACACACACAGCCCAGGATGGTGGGCAGCAGTTTTTATTTCTGAGGTTTGTAAAGAAGGTAGAAAATTGTTGTGACAGTAAATGATTTACTTTAAAACCGTAACTAATGCTATAAATATACAAGAAGTGTAAACAGTGTGGTGGGGAATATTTCTCCATCAGCAAGACTTACAGTCAAACCGGGAAGCAGCTTCATTGCAGACTGAAGATCTTTATCTGACAAGAATTTATCAGGACCCAAATCAACCTTGAGTCAAAGAAACATGTTATTGCTGGTGAAGGGTCACTACAGTTATAAAACCCAGTGAAAAGAAATACAGTCATCAGGAGAGATTGAGAGGTTTGTTACGCAGTGTTGTGTACAAACAACACACAGTCTACATCAGGATTACATAATAATACCATTTAAACATGCTGAGGGTCAAAGTACTGGATTAACACAATCTGATGAAGGTTTTAAACAGATCTGGGCTCTGTATTTGTGTGTGTGTTTTCTAAAATCAAACTCACCCAACTTAAAACTTGTTTCTCTTTAGGCTGATCTTTGTCTTTGACTAAGAAGAACCTCTTTCGTAATCTCCAGCCTATGAAGAAACAGACATCAGAAGATTTCATCTGAATTTGTTAATGAGAGAAAGTTTCCTCTCAAAAGCATCTTGACTGTGAAACTCGGGTTGTTTTTGAAGGAAATATTTCTCACGGCTCTCTGAAATCGAGGTGTCAGGAACACGTCAAAATAAAGCTGCAACGTCTGACACCAGGATCTTAATATAAACTGTGTCATCACAAACAAATCAATCAAACTTGGACCTTTAACTTTGTAATTGTCCTGTCATTGAAGGCTTATCGATTCACAGCTATAAAGTCTAACAGTCCAGCAGAATTCAACAACAAACAATTCAGACAGAGCACAAACTCTCCTCATAGCAACATTACCCATAATTTCAGAGGCAAGATGGACCAATCAAATCAGAGAAACTGTTGACATGGTAATAAGAATTGTAGCAAGACCTTTACTCACCGATGTCTTTTAAAGGCTCCACAACTTCCCATTTGGGGTCAGACCTGAAGAACATGGACACCTGCTGTAGGGCTATTTCTGAAAAAACAAGTCATTTTAGTAAGAACTGTGAAAATTAAAATTATGATCATTAGCCATTTGTGGGAAGACACCACTGAATATACAATTTCAGATTTAAACAACAGGACAGATCCATAATATCAGCCACAGAACAAAACAATATTGTCTGAAAGTCTATGTTGTGCATCTGAGTCACGTCACGACTCTCTAACCTGTGTAGTTTGCAGAGTAACTGTTGGGGTCAAGAAACTTCTTAACCAGTTCACAGCTGGACAGGATGTGATGTCGCGTGATGTAGTTCAGATAGGCCTGAAGACCCTTCTGACGTTCAGCTATAAACTCTCGCTCCATGTTTCCTAACAGCTTCTTTGGAGGAAGCGGCAGGTTCAGACCAGAGATCTATAAAGACAGCGAGCGTGAAGTTAAAAGCATTGTGGCCTCTTCTGAGCACTCAGCAATGTTTGAATGAACCACAAACACAACACAAGATTCAAGTGCACTTACCAGTAAACTATTATTCAGCATGTCAAAGTCACTGTATCTGCGAATGACCTGGTGAAAATCAAGAAATATTTCAACACCCTCCATCAATAACACACAACAGATGATAGATTGACAGACAGATAGTTGAATTACAAATTGTGTTGACACATTTTGAAAAGCACCCATGAGTGAATCAACAGTGTGTAGCTGAAACCGTTTTTCACAGACACGTTTGCGTAATGTTTCCGGCTTCACTTACCGTCCAGCTGTTGTCTGTGGAAACTCCCCTCTGCACACGAATGATGTATTCCTGTCAAGAGAAGAAAACCAGATCTTAACTATCACATACAACAACTAACAAACAGATCACCCCTCTGAAAATCACCCACATCCACCTCACAGTGACCCGATTACAGGTGCACCTCAAACTGTACACGTCTTTCTCCAAAATATTCATCATTTAAGCGACTTAAATCACCATCTTACAAATCTGTGGGTTATAGAAATGTGTTAAAAAAAGCAGGAAGTTGAAAGATTTGTGGTGTGCTAGTTAAAGGCTCAGCTTGAGTCTGTCATTCTGTGACTTCATATGCTCAAACCCTTTAATATTTGACTCACCTTGAAAACATCACCTGACACTTTCATAAGAATAAACCAGAAGCTCGTAACACCAGCTGTTTACATCCGTTATGTTTCCTTTTAACTTCATTTCCGTCTGACATGTTCAGCTTGCACAACACACGCATACACTAATAAACGACCCATAAATAATAAATCTACAGGCTGTTGAACTAGAGGTGAAGAGTTAAACTGGTTTAAATAGGACTATACGAAAGGTCTGAAGTTCACAACTCGTTTACTACAGTTTCACTTCCAGGAAAATCAAGAGTGAACAGACAGAGTCTCTCATGTGGCTTTAGTTTCACAACATTAAAAACTTCATCAGCAATAAAACAAAAGATCATTTTTCATGTCCGGCCACAAGATCATTTTCATAGTCACATTATATTTACATACAGACGCTTATAATAATGTTTACGTTACATTTAAGGTCGATATTTCATGATTTCTTCATTCATGGACGTCTGTTTACAGTTATTGAATAAAGCAGTCGCATCTTTTATACTCGTGTATTCACATTAAGCATCAGTGAAGTATCTATGTAAACAAAATCTCCTTTTAAACTTCATATGAATCCATAAACAAACAGCGGCCGCCGGTGATGTGTGTTAAGGATCAACGCTGAAGGGATGAACCGGATCACGGACACGCGCTGGTTCGGTTACCGTGTGGGACTGTAAACTCTGGCTGGCCTCGATCACGGCGCTCAGCGGGACGGTGTCGTCCAGCGGCTTCCTGCCCGACAGCGGCTGCTGCTCCATGAACGCCATCCCGGATCAAACGACAGCAAACGGTCCGATTCAGCAGCTCTGGGTTCGGCGTGACCGAGAGCCCGACCCGGTGCCGCGCTTCACTTCCAGCGTCTGACAGCGTGTGTGAACGCGCATCAGAAAGCGAATCACGCGTAGATGTTTCACGCGTGAAGCGCGCGCACTCTTGTGTAATGACAGTGAATTTGTTTTATATGTCTTCTTGTGTAAATTTAACTTTATTCGTTTTTTTACACTGGTGGGTTTTATTTAGTTTAATTTATTGATATTTTATTTTGTCATTTTCTTGAGTAAATGCACTTGTATTGTGTTTTTAATGTACTATTATTTGTTCAGCTGTATTCTGAAACCTACCGTTTTCTCTTAAAGTAAAACTGTTTAACTAATGTTTAACTACGTTTATATTTTAGTTTGTGATATTACATTCTCCTGGCGATAAAAAGTGAGTGACGCCATGTTTTAGTAAGTGCACAAACAGCAAACCGCATAGGGCTCACGGCTAAAACCAGTTATATCTTTTCTTCCGACGTTCTATGTTTTATAAAACGTAAAAGTTTTGAAAATAAAGTATTTTCGACCTTATTTGCATGTCTGTTTTTATTATGTGTGTCATAATGTTGGAAAACAAGCTTTGCATCTTGTATGACCCACTAGCAATGAAGCTAACTGGAGGGGAGGGGTCACGTGATCAGTCGCAGTGACGTAAGCTCACGCTTTGAAAGCGCCTGTTTTCTGCACTGAACTCTTAATTTAAACTTTTATATAAGTCATTTGGATATAATACATAACAATAAAGCTCAGACAAATGTCAAACAGAATAATTTCTTTTTGGAAATACTTAGTAAAAGCATTTTTCAAATTGCCAAGAGAGGTCAAATATTTTTATATCAGGACTGTAAGAAACAGACAAAGTTTATTTGAAGATCTTGCAGACTGGTGATAAATCTGGAAATGAATACTGAGAAACTTTCTGAAAGCTGATGGGAAATTGTGCTAGAAAGAAAAAACAAATGCACACATTTAATTATTTTATTTAAACTGAGACTTGAAACAGTGATTAGTAATGCTTTTATTTTAAACTTTTACTTTAAAATAAACACAAGAATAAACACGCCCACACAAGAGAACTAACAATACTAAATGCATTGTTTTTTTTTCCTCACACAAACTTTATTTAATCTTCACCACCAAGAACAAAATAACACTTTTCTGAGTTCATCTATTTAGGTAACTGAGCTTTAGGTTTTAAAGAACAAAAATAAAGCGATTTCTGGCAGAACATTCAGTCCATAAACAAGAAATTATCGACCCCACCCCGTCAAAGTAAAAGTTTCTCAGGACTGCTGTGAGTTGTCTGGGATCATCACCATAACTTCTCCCTCCATCACCACTTTGTCTTTAACAGCACAGGAAACAGAAATGAAAGCAAAGGACATTTTGATTTTTTTGACCTGTGCTTCGGCGACCACCTCCTCTCCAATGTAGAGCGGAGCCGGAAAACGTATTTCCTGATAGAGAAAAACGCAGCCTTTGCCGGGCAACTTAGTCCCCAAAACTGCTGAGATCAGACCGTTAATCAGCACTCCGTGAACAATGGGGGTCTCAAAAGAGGTTGTTCTGGCGTACTCGGGGTCGAGGTGGAGAGGATTTGTGTCTCCGGTCAGTTCTGCAAAAACAGCCACATCTCTGGCGCTGAATGTTTTCGCTAGTGACGCTCGTTCCCCGACATACAGAGACCTGTGACCTACCGTACGGGGTCCAGGAACAGTCAGCGCCCCCGAAAACGCTGAGCTGATCACATGGCACATTTTTTTGCTGAAAATATTTCTTCTAAGAATAAGTGTCATTTTTTCAATGTTTGTTTTCAGTAGGCCCTCCTCAGCGTGTCAGACCCTCTCCAAACTGCAGCTCTCGGCTGTTCCCAGACAAAGCTATCAAAAAAGGTGACACCTGCAATAAAATAAAACAAGTTTAGACAACCTTCAGAGCTGCATTGATCATGGATTACTGGTCCTTCAATGAGACCACAAGATAAAACAGAACGCCAACATTTACAACAAATGAATTTGTCAAGTCATTCTGGCAGGGAGTCATGAGCTCTTTACTGACATCTACTGCTGAAAGAAGATCAGGGTAAAATAATGCAACCCCAGAAATTGCACCGACAGAACAAAGTCTTTGAATGTGATGTTGGAACCCACCTGTGTGACTCTGAAAGCACAGGCCTGGTTCTGACAGGACCCCAGCAGAGTTAAAGCACTCCACAGTTTCACCAGCCCACTGTTTGCAGAAAACAACATACAATGTGGAATAAACCTTCTTATTATGATTGTGTATCACACATACACAACTCCTATATAGTGATGCCTGTGGCAGCACTGTTTACCTGTTGTACACACGCAGTACAGCTGTCAGTGAACTCGCATCAAACTTCAGCAGATCAAATGGAAAAGCAGCTCCAATCTGCCACACAAAGAACATTTATAATGCAGATTTAACTCAACACACCAGAGGAGCAAAACAGATTCTCCTCTTACTCCATCTGTTTACCTCTCCATACAGCTCCTTCACTGCAGACACCATCAACTGCTTAAACTGTGCAGCAGTAAAACCTCTGTTTCCATTCTCCAAAACCCTGAGAGGACCACAAAGATGTCAAAATAATACAGTTGTTGTCTTATCATCATAGTGTTTGGTTATTTATGCTCAACAACTCTGAAATCACATGAAATGCAAAGTGTATCAGAAGATTGTCATTATCAGACTGTAGAAACAGTGTCCAGATCAAAACTGACCTGTGTCTTAACACTTACAGGGAAATCTTCATATAGTGATAAACTGAGGCGTTTTTGTACACGTGTCGCTCATAGGTTGAGGGTTCCGCCATGACATGTAATGTTGTGCTGTTACTCTCTATGAATGCAGACTGTCATCTTTATCTGTCTGGAGAGAAAACCACACACATCATTAATTCATCTCAAAGGTCAAAGAGATTTTTATGAGAGTTTATATTGGGCCTCTTCAGATCTGCTTACACGAGGTTTATTGGAGGTTTACTATGATAACAGCATTAACTTGTTTGCAGTATCTTGTTATTAGCGCAGCACATGGACATTTATAGTAATGTATGTAAATAACGCATCGTTTGAAATGCACAATGTTTGCAGCTCACGCGTGAGGTCAGTATATGTTACAATCATTCAATAACTGTCAATAACATCATTTTAATGCACGTGTAAAGAACAAATAAACATCTGAACTTACAGACTCTGTCCTTCACGTGCAGCCCGCGCGGCGCCATGCGCTCCCGTTCTCGCGCTGTCAAATCTCGCGAGACTGTCGATCAATAAACTACTTCTACAAACGTACTTTATTCTGTTATTATAAATTACAGATACACTATTGCGTTATTTTTAAATCAAGAGCATCTGTGAAGTGAAGACATAGAGGCTAAAATAAATCAATGTAATGAAATGTAAATGTAGAAGCAATTACACATAATACAATCTATAGGTTATTTATTATTGCAGTGTTTTAAAGTGTTTCGTGTGTGTTTGTAAATGTATTTTCAGTAGTTTGAGTGACAGGTGATGTGTGTGTTTAATAGTCTCGCGTCTGTAACTTCCTGAAGCGACGCTTCGTTTCGCTTTTCATTCGCCTGAGAAGAAAACTTTAGTTTTAAACCTCATTGTGCGATAAAAGACAGACAGAAGAAGAGAAAGAAAGACAGACAGAAGAAGAGAAAGAAAGACAGACAGAAGAAGAGAAAGAAAGACAGACAGAAGAAGAGAAAGAAAGACAGAGAGACGCAGTGAGTTTGTTTCTGTGTCACTGTTGTTTGGTTTCGCTTGTTCTCGTTTGTGTCGCTGTGTATGTGTGTATTAAATGTTGTTTATGAGTAATTACAGTATTTCATAAATATCTCATCATCACACGTTATTTGCGCTGTTTTTACTTTTAATAAATGATGCTAATCAGATATAAACTATTGCTATAACTCTTAGTTAAGTCACTTCTGCTAATGTAAATGTATTGCTGTGTAAAGCAGTTTGTGTGTTTTTTAAAGGTTTTCAGTATGGCTGCTTTAGATGCTTCTGGTAAAACAGAAGAGGGTGAGTTTTACTGGTCAGAGGAAAGAACTGCTTTTATCTTTATATCTTTATCATAAGATAAATCAGATCAAATGATTTCTGCTTGTCTAGTTATGTGTGATACATGAATAATCTATGACAAGCAGATCAGTGTTGAGTCTCAGAGTTGAATATGACTGTGTTGTGGCAGGAGAGGCTGCTGCTCGTCTCCTGAGTGAAGCCATCAACTGCAGAGATAAAGATGAGGCCACCAAACACCTGGACCAGCTGCTGGATCTCAAACTCCCCGTGAGCGTCACGCTGAAACCTGAGGCTTACCGGCAAGACACCATCAGGTATGCGGTCAGACCAGCAGAATGTGTGATGAAGCGTTTCTGCTGAAGCCCCCTCAGCTGAAGATCTTCTGTGTGTGACCTCAGGTTGAGAGTTGGGGTGGGAGATGTTATGTCAGATGTCTACGTCCCTATAACAGTGATGGTACCAGTTTACATGACCATATCAGAGCTGAAAGAGAAGGTAAACAGTCTTTAATAATTATTATTATTAACCCAATTCTGGACACATCAGACAGAGAACATTTCTAGTTGATGCATCCTTATAAAAAAATCTCTGAAAATGGCAGAAGACAGTTTATTTCTCTGAAATTTCCAAATTCTCAGATCAGTCACGACTACGGTTTCCACCCGGCAGTCCAGCGTTGGGTTTTCGGGAAACGTCTCGCTCAGGACCAAGAAACATTGTTTTATTATGGTGTCAGAAACCACGACGACTCAGCCTTCCTCTTTATTCTGACGGCCAAAACCGCCAAACTGAGCCGCGGACAGGAAAGAAAAGACAAGGAGGAGAAACGTCTGGACGGTAAAGAATCTCAGCAATAACAGCTCGTAGTGTAAATCAAACACACATTTACTGTATGTCATGTGTTTTAATCCAGATATAATACAGAACATTGAGATTCTAGATCCCGCAGCTCAACCAGAACTGGTTCCCAGAGGAAGTGTTTCTCCACCTTTACCTCCCAAACCTCAGGTATAACTTCCTGCCTGTCTGCCTGCCTGTCTGTCTGCCTGCCTGTCTGTCTGCCTGCCTGTCTGTCTGTCTGTCTGCCTGTCTGTCTGCCTGTCCCTCTCTCCCTCCCTCCCTCCCTCCCTCAGTTAAACGTGATGCATGTGTCACTGTAGGATGGCTGGTCGTGTTCACAGTGCACGTTTGTGAATAAACCCACCCGTCCAGGCTGTGAGATATGCAGCGGGGCGAGACCTGAGGACTACAGAGTTCCAGATCTGTACCGACCTGACGAGGAGGAAATCAGAAGACTGCAGCAGGAGGAGCTCGCCAGCCTGCAGTACGAACAGGTCAGCTGAGCGCACATCACTTATAACTCATAAAGAGAGTTTAAAAGCTTTCAGCTTACATACAGCTTTTCCTGCACAATCAGTTGATTTAAAAATGAGTGAATGACACAACTGTAGTATTCTGTCATTTCTGGTTATAAAATAAAACCACAGCAGTAACATTTAAAACATTCACGTGTCATTGACCAAAATGTACTGATTAAATGTACACGTGTTGACACATTAACAATAAAGAATACAGGAATATAATTATAACTAATATAACTGTGGCTGGTTGCTTTTACTGACACAGTCTGTTCTGGAAGAGCGGGAGAATAATTTCCGTGATCTTCTGGAAACTGACGCTCAGAGTCTGGTGGGGAACACGGATGAGCTGGACTGCGCCATCTGCTTCTGCACCGTCCCGCCGGGAGAGGGCGCTGTTCTGCGAGAGTGCCTCCACAGCTTCTGCAGGTGTGTTTCTAACGCAAGACTTATTTCACTGTAACTTTAAAGAGAGAGAAGCAGTGACACATGACTGAAGTGACTCTGGTGTCTCCTGCAGGGACTGTCTGAAGGCAACAGTGCAGCACTGCACGGATGCTGAAGTCACGTGTCCGTTTGTAGATCAGCAATATTCCTGTAACTGTTCACTGCAGGACAGAGAAATCAGAGCTGTGAGCAACACGACACTTTCATTCTGTCTTAAGATATTTCATGCATATGTTTTTATTACTGTATCATCTAATGTGATATGACATTTGATTGAGAACTTATTACAAAACAAACATTTTCAAATGTTTAACCTTTTTGCGTGAATTTACATTCTCTGTATTATTTACATTTGCTTGAGCAATACAATATTCCAGACTTCACCTGCTCAGGTAATGAAACACAGAGTTTAATGTCTTCCACCAGCTGTTGACTCAGGAGGAGTATCAGAAGTTTCTAGAGCTGAGATTGAGTATCGCAGAGTCCCGCAGTGAGAACAGTTATCACTGTAAGACGCCCGACTGCGCAGGCTGGTGCATCTTCGAAGACGACGTCAACGAGTTCGCCTGCGACATCTGCAAAGAGACCAACTGCCTCCTGTGCAAGGTCAGAGGTCATCAGCTGTCATCTCATGTAGTGCAGTTCACAGTTCAGACACAAGCGTTTTAAATCATGTGTGATGTTCTGAAGGCCATTCACAAGGGAATGAATTGTAAGGAGTATCAGGACGATCTTCGGGTGAGAGCGCAGAACGACGCCGCAGCTCGGCAGACCACCGAAATGCTTGAGGTGACCCCAACGTTTATTAGCTTTAAACCTTTTTCATCTGTGTTAAGTGCCCTGACAATCACAAGCCACAAACATTCAGGTAAAATGTTAGTGTTTATAACCACGGGTCATGTTTGTTGATGTCACTCCCAGCAACTTCTGAGAACCGGCGAGGCGATGAACTGCCCCAAATGTCAGGTGATCGTGCAGAAGAAAGACGGCTGTGACTGGATCTGTTGTCTGATGTGTAAGACTGAGATCTGCTGGGTCACCAAACAGGCCCGATGGGGACCAAAGGTCAGAGACCAAACTACACGATTCAGTGCTTCACATATTCATTCTGATACACACACTCTTAAACACAAGAGTTCTGTGCAACAGTGCCATCAAAGAACCATTTCTGGTTCCCCAAAGAACCTTTTCCAGTACAAAGAACCATTCGAGCAACAGAAAGGGTCTGAGCATGTGCATATTGCCTGACAAAGAGCCTTTTAGGAACCTGTTTTTAAGAGTGCAGATATCATCTGGTGTTGTGTTGTGTTTCAGGGGACTGGAGATACATCAGCCGGCTGCAGCTGTCGAGTAAATGGAGTTCTGTGTCATCCGAAATGCCAAAACTGCCACTGAACACCATCAACACTCTCACACTGCTGAACACGTCTGTGTTGACGGGCCACATGCAGCTAATTCAAGAGGATTCAACTCTGTTAATCCAGAACTAAATATTCTGACCCAAAACTGATGCAAGTGAATGAGGAAGCAGATCACAGACCTGAGCAGAAATATTGGTGAAACCAGAACAACAAAAGAGTTAACAGGAAGTTATCAAACCGTAACAGGAAGTTAAACATAAGAACCACCTCATTTTTATTTTTGTAAGATTTTGTGAGCATTAAATGATACAGGACAAATATCCTAATCAAAGTGTTTACCAAAAATGATCATGTCTTTTGTGTAAGTAATGAAATAAGCAGATGTTTTAAATCACTACCGTTTCTGTAAAATCATGTTTTGGGACGTGTGCAATGACAGATAACAGGAATAATGGCTCTGTGTCGTTGTTATGTGTTATTTCTGCAGTTATGAAATACAAAAACAGCTTCATTATCATAACAAAGAGCATCACAATTAAAACTGCAGTAATTCATGTTTTTTTTGCTTTCTCTTGTTTACAATTTTTTAGAAATCAATAAAGCTGGAATGAAGACATGGTTATAGATTTTTCTTTTTAAAAACTTTAAATTCTGCATAGAGAATTACAAATGAGGTGCAGTAACTAAAACAAACAATCAAATCTCTTCTGTTTTTTTATTTAAACATCTTTAGCAAATGTGACACATTAACTGTTTGAGCAAATTAGAGACAAATTATAATCAAAGTGCATAAAAATAAAACAAGCGGCTGTTCTTTAGTGCAACATAAAATCATCTGTCATCATGTTTAGAAACAAGTTCTGCCTGTTATTCAAATAAAATAATGATTGAAAGACCATGAAAAACCACCACTGGAGTTTGTTGATCAACTACAGTCATTTAAAGTGGCTTTTAATGCAACTCTGAAATGATGTTTTTTTATTTGAGCTGTGCTCATTCTGATAAATAAAATACTGTTATTAAGGTTATTTGTAAAGAAATTGTAATGAGGAATAATTTTGAAAACATTAACATAAAATGATGAGCTTAATGAACAGA
>JAZGTK010016108.1:0-12882 GCA_036877625.1 Ambastaia sidthimunki
CAGAAAAAAATGGCTACATATGATGTGGTTTGATTTATGTTTGTTTTAAATAAGCAAACTTATTCCCCTTTTATCTGTCTTATCTTCGCTTGTATACATGTGTGTGTATACAAACACCCATTAAATTCACACATTAATATACAGATGTTTAAACATCTAAATCCAGGTTTATTTTTCTTTTATTGGCAAATTAGTCATTAGCGCTCGCACTAATTTTAAAACAGTGATGCATTATTCAGCACTGAAAAAGCAGCGTTTCTCATTACATCTCATGGGGAAAGTGGGTCAAGCTTTCTGCTAAAGAGCTTCTGGCCTCTTACTCTGTAGAGTCTATCAAATTAAGCACGCTTTTTGCATGGCTGAGCAATGTTCTGAAAACGCTCCCCCTTTTTTCCATTGCGCATCTCTGAACTGTACTCAATTTAGAAACCTCTAGGTTTTAGTTCCTCTAACAATGAATGATGAAGTCTCTTATCTAAACCTACTGAGCCATGGACTGCATTAAATGCAGATAGGTGATTTAAAAAAAACTTTCAGGAAAAAAAGATGCTGTTTTATTTAGACATTTTTATTTTGTAAGATGTGTTTGTTTTTTATTTATGTTTAGTTTTTTCTTTTAGGAGTATGCCCTTATTTTATGTACAGTTGTAGTTTAAATGGCATAAACACACCTCAAGGTAATTGGTTTCCAAGAATTTTGCTGCATTCCATGCATTGAAACTATCCTATGGGGACTTATTTTCTTTAACTTTTGAAAGAGCTGTTTGAAGTAAACCAATTCTATAGTTTTAATTATTTGTTCAAAAAGTGTTGCAAAAAAAATATTTTCACAAAATTTATGAAAAATATTTTAACAATAATGACAATTATTATTATAATAATGACAAAAAAATCACCTTGATTTATTTTTTAAAATGCTATTTAAATCAAATGCTTTAACAGTGTAAAATAATAGAAACTCAGATATTTCTAAAATTCTAAATTTCTTGCAGTAGGGTACCTGCTCCTGCCCACATCAATTACTGTCAAACAGATATGCAGAGGAAGATCTGGTACAATATATATAAAAAGAATTTCCATGTGATATTTAAAAAGAAATGTATGTACTTGCATGTCAGTGCATAACATCAACATTTATTAACAAAGCCAAACAAGTATCAGTGGTCAGCATTAGTGATTTGAATAATGTTCAGGTCATATTCAAACAAAGACATGGCACACTGGTAAAGATATTATCAAATAAGTCTGCACATCCAAAACTCATTTTAGGTACAGGTACAGAACAAAAAAAAATAATAATAATAAATGTCACAAAGAAATACATTGACATAAACTGAAATTAAAGCTTCTTTAGTAAAAGAGTATTTACTCTGTATTGCATGTATTGACTGACATGTATAAGACCCATTAAGGTCTGGAGCTTTCATTTCAGTGTAAGAACATTAATCCTTTATTTTAAATTTGTAGAAATCTCTGCATGGTAAACTGATCGAAGATTATATAGCATTCAGAACTCACTGGCCTTTTTAGTATAAACAGGAGACTTTAATTCAATATGTAGTTAAAATTTTAAATAATATGAAATGTTACAGATGGCTTTAAAATAGATTTTTTTTTACAAACAATACTATTGAATATGATGAATTGTGGTGCTTAATGATGAAAATCTGGATAATGGGTGTATGAGTCAATTTGTTATATTATGTTCAATTCTGATGACTCAGTTTGTTACATGATGTTCAAATCTGAACAAAGTAAATTCTAGTACAATGCCACTTCAGCTATCACATACAAAACCGATCACACTTAATTCAAACCTATGCAGATATCTGGACAGGTCTAGAGATAATTAAACAATAATTTAATTCGCCTAAATAAGCCTACATATTGTTATACAGACAGCAGTGAGGAAAAAAGGAATATCTAACTGACCAATTCTTCCAAGAGATGAGCTACACGTACTAATATATATTATACCAATATGTACTGCTCTTTTGTGTTTAATTATGTGTAATGATTCATTGAGGAATGTCGAAGAGAATCAAATTTAGCCATATCCAAAACAATATCGAGCAAATTTTAAACAACGCTTGTTTTAATTCATGAATTAGTAATATTTGACCTTTGATCAGCCAATAAAAACTATAAAGCTAGTTTCAAATATGAGTTAATAAATGTGTTTTAAACCAATCTGGATCATTTTAAAAAACAAAATAAATGACAGTGCATACTTTTTTCTTTCAATTACAATCAATACAAATAAAAACTACTAAAAATTTAAATATATACCAATTAAAATAATATAATATCACAGGTTCCCTTTGTAATTCTGTCATATATTAATAAACATTAAGATAATCCCTTGAAACAATTGCAAACCCTAAAACTAGAAGCCTAAAAAGACGCTTTACCTTTGGCGCTGCTGGAGACAGATGGCCACCACTTCTGATGTTTGCGAAAAGATAAATTTAAAATAGAATGACAGGCAAATAGAATATTATTATTCCCTTATTCTCTTGGTTATCTCAGATCGAAAGATTCTATTGGGTAAAAGATGGAGTCATGTGAATAGAATGTCACCACACGTGACTTTCTAGCAAAACAATGACAGCAAAATGCAATTGGACTGGAGTGAATTTAGGGTTTGGTCTTAATCTTTGGACAGTGTTGTGAAGTTCTGAAAGCAGGTCAGATGTTCATGGGCGCAGGGGCACAGGGGTTCCCCTCCTGCAGGATTTTCATATCTGTCCAATGAGACACACTGGTAATTCAACAAAATCATTGGTTAATGCTACATTTATGTCATCTGTGTTCTTTGTTCTGAGGGTGTCTCTTTTGGTCCCTTTTTTTAAAAAATCTCAATTATAAAAAAAATTATATATATTAACTCAGAAAAAAAATTACAGAAAAAAAAAATATATTATATATATATATATATATATATACACCCACCGTCCAAATCATCATCAAACAAAGCACCATAATAAAGATATAGTATAGTATAAGTACAGACATAGTGTGAAAGACCTGTGGTACTGACACAGCATTTACACTTGAATTCTATTGTCCTGTTATGCTGTTTCTTTAATGTACTTTACTACATTTCAGTTTTGTGTTTCAGCCATGCCAGGAATAAACAGGACTTTAGCTTCCTCCTCCATGGATTAAATGACCCACAGTAAATCCATGGCGATTTTTGGACATTTGTAGAGGATTAAGTTCCTGTCATTATGACTGAATTGTTTTGTTCAGGCAGCCACTGTACACAGGCTTGTAGTTACATTGTAGACATTACTGAGGGTGTGTGAAGCATAAAACACACAAGCGATTTGGTGGCTTGATGGTTTGTGTCCCACTTCATTCTAATTGCTTCAAAACCAACTTACCATAATTTGCTCATATGGGCTTACCCTAACCCCCATGCTAAACACACACACACACACACACACACACACACACACACACACACACACACACAAACAAACAAACCCTCTACCTTTTCAAACAGCAAAATACACATTTTTATATCACAGTTCACAGAACAAAATGCTTTTATGACCATTATTGCAACCAAAACATAGGAGTGATATGCAGTCTGCTACTCTGTCTATTGAATAGCCTCTGGGAAGATGACATAAATAGAGCATTAAATTTGTTCTACATTAAAACAGGCAATGCACTGCAGTTCTAGGTTGTTCTGCAGAGAAGGGCTTCCCAATCAAAGGAAGCAAAGTTCCCATTTAGACAGGGCTCTCAAAAAAGCCTCTCTAAAAAGCATAGCAAACTTACTTTCCACACTCTGCCTTAATTGTTATGTAGAGGCTGTACCTGAACTTTGACCAAATAAAGTCCTGTTTTCTTCAGATGCTTATCACTTAGAAGGTACAATGAGTAAGTCTTATTGTCTCAGCAGACTTAGAAAGAAGTTTTTGCCCTGATAAAGGCTAAAAAGCGGTGGCAAAGTAAAACAGCATTAAATACTTATTTCGGCCACTCAAGGTTAACTCTAATCTCTTCACGTTGCTGGAATTGCTCTAAAATATTCTGGAATCAAACAGATGACAGAATACATACATACAAGAGATTTACACATCAATTAAACTAAATGGCTGAAAAACTTGTACGATGAAAAGGTGGCGAGAAGATAGCTGTTATTATTCTTCAACATGACTAATGATAATGCTGAAAAGAAGTACCAATTACATGGAAGCATCAGTTGCCAAACCTTTTCCATTTCCTGCCAGCAAACAGTGGCAGCCTATTTTTAAATATTAGGGATGAAATAAATTAAAAAACTATGATTTGACTTTAACTTAGTATCTAGAAAGGAATGTATTCTTTAAACAAGCACATTTGATATGTTTTGAAGCATTAAATTTGATGAGGGTTTGACAAGTCAGAAATGGCACCTCTTTAACTGAAAACCAGATTGTATCGCCAACAGCAAGGTGACCAGCCTCTATTTAGTCATCGACAGGCCTTGAAACACAATCATCCCAGTGATTTAATAAGCCTAGAGAAGCGTGAAGGAGAGAGGCATCCTGGGCAAACTCAATAGATGCTTACTGATAGTTATACAAGTTTGTTGTCATTGTTAACATCAGTATAAACATTTTCGAACACAAGATATGTGCCTGCCCTAAACACATCCAGCAGGGGAGACCATCCCTTAAGAAGAAAAAAGCAGAAAGTTAAACCGAAAACAACATACCCAGATCACTAAAAACACAGACCTGGAACCTGACGTCAAGAAACAAGAACCAAAAACCAAGACTAGAACTAGGAGTCAGAATCCAAACATAATGCTCTCACACAAACATAGCCAAGATGCTTTCACAAAAGACTTAAAAAACATTAGCAAGGATGAACCAACCGTAACAACTAAGGGTCAGCAGAATTTATTTGAGTTCACGAAGCTAGATATTTTGGGGGTTATAAAAAATAAATGTGTGAAAACAGTTCAAATATTTCTACAACAAAGACTAAGGAGGCAGAAGAGCATCTAAATAATATTTATTTAACAAGTAATATGCATATGACAGCAAATACATAATATGATAAAGTTCTTTGTTGTAGGCCCCGTATATTGTTCAAATCTGAGGTTGTAGGTCTCAGCAGTTCATGCCCTGTTTGAATGGACGGGGATCAACCTGGTGGTGTTGGGGGGGATAGGGGTGAACGCCGGCATTTGTAACTGTTAATGCAAAGATAAATGAGTACAGCTCTTGCACAGACCAAGTGTTAAGTGATGATTGGCTAGAACTATTTGTAATGCTATTCATAGCATTGAATAACAATACTGATACAGATAATATGGATAGCGTTATCAACCAAAGCATAATGTTGGGAAAACGGCTCCAAAGGAATGCCTTCATTGATGCTTGTTATTGTGTTAGAATGAGGAGAGGACATGTCAAAAATCAACTGCTTTTTCCCTGAATATTTTTATTGAATAATGTACTGGCTCCACTCTAAGTCTGTCTGTCCTTAATTTCCTCCAGGTTCTGTAGTCAGCATGATCCGGACTAGACGGTGGGGAGATGGAATGGGATGACCCCTTAACAGACTGACCCAGCTCCAGTGCGACCTGACACTAGTCCCATTTCCAGGTTGGCTTGATGATAATTCTTATGCCAATTTAGGATTAGAGCCATAACCTGGATCACCCAAAAGCAGTGTGAATATGAATTTTGCATATGAACTTCTTTATTAAACTTTTTATTATTGATTTACCAACCTCCAACACAGTTAGATTCTACATTTTTGTTCCCTGCCTTGTCACAGCAGTGTGACATTACAGCTTCATTTAGTAACATTATGCTTTTGACACCATCTCTGTTTGTAACATTCCTCAGTGGCTGACATTTTTCAAAAAATTAGACCTGGCAGTTTTAAATCAATATGAATCTGCCGGTTCATCTGTCCCATCTTTATTCCAACCATCTTCTGTCAGTTCTCTGATTCAGAAGTTTGATACCTAGAGTTTGATATTGTCATTATAGATCTAAAGGATACATATTTTTACATTGAGATATTGCTAGAACACCTTCGCTTTTAGGGGCAAAGCATACCAATATCAAGTGCTTCCTTTTAGCCAAGTGTTGTGTTAGCTCATATGAGGTGCTTAAGGCTGAAACTCAACCCCAAGAAGAGCATATTTTTTCCAGTTTAGAGAAGTACTTTTCTAGGGGTAATTTGGGAGTCCACTACAATGCAGGCACAATTGTCCCCTGTGGAATTGTTCCAAGTGTAGAGTCAATCCATGCCACTGTGAGCAACATTTGGCTAGGCCAACACCTAACAGTCCTACAGATTCAGAGGCTGTTAAACACCATGGCAGTAGTGGCTAACGTGATCCCAATGGGCCTACTGCATATGAGACCATTTCAGATTTGGCAAAAAAAAACATGTTATGTGGATCAGACTCTGGTTTCTTAACTTGGGTCCCACTCTAGAAGCGCTATGCTGTGCTACATGGGCTGGGGTGCGCCCAGTCTGTGGTCTGTCTAGAAAGGAGGGCAGTGTTTCTGGAATTGAAGCATTTCCTTCCACAGCTCAATGGCCAACATGTTTTAGTCCAAATGGACAAAACCACAATGGTGTCTTATATATATCACCAGGGTGGGCTGCGTTCTTTCCCCTATTCAGCCTGGCGCAACAGATCCTGCTCTGGGAAGAGACCAGACTTCTCTCCCTCAGAGCGATGTAAGGCTAAGGCCTGGGGAGTGGAAGCTTCATCCATGAGTGGTTGGGTCCAGTTAGCAGAGGTATGGCTGAGCAGATTTGTTTGCCTCTGAGGAGTCAACGTATTGTCCCCTTTGGTTCAGCCTCACTCATCCAGCTCCACTGGCACTGAATACTGGGGTACAGACGTGGCCGAGGCTGTGTCTGTATGCGTTTCCCCTGTTAGCCGTGCTCCCAGAAGTTCCAGAAAGGGTTCATTAAAGTCCATTTAACCAGGAGTGTAGCATCATTTAAGGCACTGTCTAGGGGGGTACTTAGTGATGTTTGTGCACTTAGCGAAAACAAGACTAATGTTGATGTTTAGCTACACTAACATATTTCTCAGAAACATACTTAGATTAAATTTTACATAAGCCACTGTTTTCGTTTATCACAAAAGCCCAAATTCAGCAAAGTGTTTCTTACCTGAAAGAATCTCTGCCCAGATGCCATTGTCTTCTTTACCTTAGTTTCAGCAGACTTCCATGGCTGAGAAGAGGGCTGTCAATCAAATCTCGCTCTTCAGAAACGACCAATCACAGCAGAGCCAGTCCCGACCCCCGGTTCCCTTTCCCAAGTAGAAACCAACTTCGCGCGGGCTTAGAGATAATTTGCGCCCCTGCAGTTAATATCTACGCGTGTGAAATAATATAAGACGCCCGCAATGCATGTTTTATCGCGCGCGCTTTAAGGCACTATTGCGCCGCCATACTGCGGCGAATTACATCCTCCACGTTACTCGCGAGACCATGAGATTTGCTAGTCCAAAGTTGTTTTTTATTTGTTCTACTATATTTTTTGTTCCGGTTTACTAATGTTATTGTTGTGTTTATTGCCATGTCCTACTTTAAAGTGTGTGCTGTAGCCTACAGACAAAGTTAATACACTGAAAAGTCCAGTCATGACATTGATAAAAGATGTATAGCTGTGTTTAGTCGTTTAAAACACATCCTTAACACAGGATGTATATTTTGACTTTATGTTGTATTTGAACTGTGCTGCTTGGACGCGGCGCCTGTCAGAAATATACTACCCGGCTTTAGCAAAGCAGCGAGCTGCTGGGACGCTTCTGAAACTTGCCGCGGTGCTGCAATACACGGTTATTGACTCGAGTGGCCGCAATCGGTGTAAAGAAAGGGTTACAGATTTAGTCATGGTGTTGCAGTTTTACTCACCCACCCACTCATACACCCTCAATACTCTACTTGAGCAAGTAAACACCACCAATCGATTAACGTACAGTGTGCAAACTTTTAAAATGAAAAAACAAAAGCTGTGAATTTCATTTTAAAGAGAACATAAAATGAAAATTGATCTTAAAAATGCAATTTGATATTTACACTTATTCATTTGGCAGAGTGTATTTAAGGTATATTTGATCAGTACTTCGAACCTTTGCGTTGATAATGCTCTACCAGTTGAGCGACTGATATTTATCAGGAACAAAATAGTGATATTTGTCGCGTGAGCATTAATAAGAAGCTTTTTGGATCTGTATATGCAATTTTTGTTTACATTTGCCTGTTCATTTTAATACTGATAAATTGAGCCTCAATATTGTAGTGAAAATTAAATGTCAAATCATTTCAATTTGACAGGAACGATGCCTTGTCAGTGTGAAATTTATAATTACAATGAAAAATGTCATTTATATGATGATTTATATAGTAATATTATATATTATTTATATATCACATATTTTGCCTACAGTTTTCTACAATTAAATGGTTAATCTTGTTTAAACTTTCATTTTATCATTGAATTAACTTATTTAAAATTGGCAGAAAATTCCTCCCATACTAAATAGTGCACTTACTGCAGCAGACACAACCGAGAAAAACAGAACAGCGCCCAGATTCGATGTCATTCCGCGGAATTGAAAGGGTTACATATTTGTAACCCACTAAACCAAAAAAGACAGTTTTATGGCATTATGGTAAACATACAGATTTAACATACTTAACATACAAAATGTGTGATATCTTAACATACTTTAATGTGTATTTTATAAATACATATTAAATTGTAAAAGTAATATTAATAATAAATACATTCTAAGTGCTCCTCGAACTTAAACCAAAATATAGGCTTCAGTTATTTCGCACGTATTTTGTGAGACTATAAGAGGGTTTAAAAGAAAACCGCCGCTTCCGCGATCCATTCTCACTATATGTTCTCGCAATTTATAATTTAATCTAAGGTTGCTTTAATGTTTGTTTGGGCCTGCTTACTAAAACACTATAGCGAACCGCGCAGCTTATTACAAATTTGTGTACTTGTCAAGGGCGCCACAGAGAGGAAAACGCTTAACGTAAAACTGCTCGTTGCGATCATGTTTTGGGCTCTTCTGCTCGCCTGTGCATATTATGCTTTATTAATAAGGTGTATACTGCATCTGGCGTCTAAATCTCGTTGTCCTTATGCATTAAATCACCTTAATCTAAACATATATATATATTATGGTGTCGTTGTCTTAGCAGTAGACGGTGCATGATGTGAGAAATGGGAGATTAATTTAATAAATAAATAAATGAAAACCTTTTCTGGTTGTTGTACTTTGCCTGACATATTAATTAATATAAAACAATACGTCAATTCATATAGTATGCAATGTTTTTCTGTTTTCCCCTTTGTTTTTGTTCCAGTTGTGCCAGCAGCAGCTAAATAATAGGGGTTTAAATCAGACATCTCCTTACGATACGATAGGATATTGTCTCTCGTCAAACAATAATCAAAAAAATCAGCGAAACGATTACGATTCGGGGGTATATTTATCGATATATAGATATGTGCCTAGTTTAATTGATTTTAATTTTTTAAACAGACATCAAAACTACAATAAGCAGCTTTATATGGTTCATATATCTTCTTTACAAGCAGATTCCTGAACACGCGCACAGAAAGAAAGAGAGAAAGATATCGATCAATATTAACCGGGCAGATCGATCAATATTATCATCTTCGGAGTTTCACTACTAGTTTTATGGTAAACAATATGGTTATTGTAATAAAATTGTAATAAAACAAAGTAAGTTACTACAAATACCATACTCGAGCTATACCTATACTGCAGTAAAACCATGAATATTTTTAGTATGATTCTCCTTTCATAAGTTTTTCTGTGTGCTTCAAATGTTTTATTGATCTACAGTCATTTTGTAATGTGTATAAATGAACAGCAAAAGTATTGTGAAAGATTGCCTGCTGGCTTTCTAAAATTTCTTTGTAACAGGTAACAGGTTGTAACTTCATTTGACTGCTGTGTTTGTGTTTTAATTTTGTGTATTTTGTCATATGTTTCTCCGTGTTTTATAGAATCTGGATTTTAACCCCCAGGTTTGCCAACATGTCCTTTAAAGATCTGTCTTTTAAAATTTTTTGTTTTGTTTTGTTTTGCTTTTTAGACTCTATGGCTAGTCCATTTACACTTTTTCTTTTACCTTATTTTTTCTTGTCAACTTTTCTGTAACTAACTTTTATTCATTGCTTTAATTTAATTAATGGTTAGTACTAATGTCCAGCAGCAGCAAACACAAGTTGTGTTAATCTTTTTAAAGGTAGTGATTAACAATAGCACACATAACAGTAAATTGTAATATTGCCTTTTCTATGGGTAATTTCTTTTTTGTTATACCATGCAGCCAATGCAGGCTCATCAACTAGGTTGGCAGCAGCATACAGGTTGGCAGCATGTATCTGATTGTCTCAACATAATGAAATGTTTTTACAAACTTAATGGTCTGATGTCGTGCTGTGGTCTTTATTCTTTACCACAGATTGTCTGGTCACAAAGAGGTTGTGAAGCTAATGCAAGGGCACACATTGGGTAATTGTGCCACTGCCCTGTACAGACACTTGTATCAGACACAGATAGCAGTGGCTGGCCCAGTCAGCCAAGTACCTCTCTCTGGTGGGGAAGTTAATCCTGTCCCAGGCCACAGATCCCAGCCATCCCACTGCCCAGTCACTATAGATGGTGCCTGTGCATTGGCCATCATGGGTGTTGTTAGTATACACTGTATGTAAAGATAGTACATCAATTTTGGCAGGCGTGTCTTGTCAAGGTTACCACCTATGGATCTATCCTGAAGATAGACTCCACCAAAAAGGTAAGACTGATTTTGTGTCACAAACATACATCCAATAATCATCCTCTCCCTCTTTAAGTGGGATGCTGAGGATATGCTGGGGCTACAGGAGGCCTGCGGCTGCAAGCCCACTGCCAAAGAGCTGGCAAGGCACCAATTCTGCTGCACCTAAAGGGCACAGGACACTATGAAGCTCATTGAGCAGCTCAATCAGGACTACATGAAGGCAACAGACATCATGGGCATCAGGCTTTTGAACCAGGAGAAGATGAGATCTGGCAGACACAGCATTGAGATTTTGGAGACCAGCTTTAATCCCCCTCAACCCATTCAGCAACAGGTGGCAGCCCGACCACCTCCTGGTCTGTCATCATCCCAGACAGATCCAGCACACCAGAACATTACATGATTTTGGATAGAATTACTTCATTGGTAATTACTTTTGTTATATGACAAAATAAGGTCATAAGATGTATAATAATAATTGAATTTGCAGGTGGAGTGCCTCAGATCAGATGGGAGAGCTGGTTATGACTACATCATCAACTTGGCCAAGAGTCTGGTGGACCTCAGACATCAGGGGTTTGTCACGCAGCAGAAGGTACATAAGACTGTCACTCTTTAGTACAAACTGTCAGAGTACGACAGGGGCACTTTACCTACCCTGCTTGCATACTGTGAAAAACTGGTGAAGGGGCACTTCAAAATCAGTCACTCTGCAACATGCGTGACCCCTGGGGCTGACAGTCTCTATATTTGCTGATCAGTTTGTAGCGTTTGTTTAATTCACTTGTTTGTCCTGTATTCTTCACATAATTTAACATTACTGTCTCCCCATTCACTTCACATTATCATAGACATTGAAGGGTGGGTCTCCCTAGCTCCATCTTGCATCGATTATATCCTTTTTACATATTAAAAACCAATAACTAATCAGCATTTATCTTTTAATATAAATAAAGATTTGAATATGATTTAGACCCAATCATTATTTAACCTCTTGTGATTATCCCTGCTGGGGATTGTCCCTTCTGAGTTCCAGTTCCTGTCTGCCCTGCTACGTGTAGTTTGTGTTTGTGCCTCTGCTTAATGTGGGGCAGTTGTGGTCTACTGGTTAAGAAGTTGGGCTTGTAATCAGTAGGTTGCTGGTTCGATTCCAGCGCCGGCAGGTAGCAACCGAAGTGCCCTTGAGCAAGGCACCTAACCCCTGATTGCTCCCTGGGCGCTGCAGGGATAGCTGCCCACTGCTCCAGGTGTGTGGGTGTTTACTACTTGCAGTGTGTGTTCACTCCTCACGAAGGATGGGTTAAATGCAGAGGTCACATTTTGGTTATGGGTACCCATAACTGACAAATACATGTCACTTTACCCTGGCTCTGAATCTCTTTTCTCATTACTTCTTGGTGTCTAAATTGTTTAACATAATTTGTTGTTGTACACCACATGTTTAGTGTAGCCTTCTCTGTCAGCGCTGAGGGTTTTACATGTGATAAATGCAGTGAAATAGTTACTCAAACTTTACTCAAAGATAGTTAGATTAATAGGGCATTAAAGCAGACTTTTGAATGCGACTAGGTCCATACATTGTTCAGTTCTGGTTTAAAGAAGTCTTTAATCTAGATTTAAACTTACATAGTGTATCTGTCTTCCAGACACTGGGTACACTGTTTCAGAATTTTCTGATTGCAGTGAACATAAAGGACTGTAATAAGAGAGGAGCTCGCTTATATACTGAGGAGCTAAGCCATTCAGGGCCTTGTAGGTGATCAGCAGAATTTTAAAGTTTATACAATATTTAGGCAGCCAGTGCAGTTTTGACAGAATCTGGCTAATGTGGTCATACTTGTTCATTCTCGTAAGGATTCTGGCTGCTGCATTTTGAACTAGCTGGAGTTTTTTTCGCTGCTTTATAGAGTATCCATCAAGGCTAAAACTAGGCTGTTCTAGGTTGTATTGAATTGTCTGAATTGAGTAGTAGAAAATTGCTGTCATCCAAGTTTTAATATTGACTACACATTCTGTTAGTTTGATGAAGTTATTTGCCTCATTCTGCCTCAAAGCAATATACAGC
>JAZGTK010016109.1:0-12881 GCA_036877625.1 Ambastaia sidthimunki
TACGATGTGTGTGTGTGCGCGGTCCTGTTATTCACTACGTTATGGGAACCAAATATCCCCACAAATATAGCAAGTAAATTTTGTATTACAAATACATTTGACCTTTTGGGGACATTTGGTCTCCATGAGAAAAGAATCTTATAAATCATACAGGATTAAATACACGTTTGTACAGTATATATACTGATATACAAATATACAGTTTATACAATATAGAATATATTAAACGTGTGTGTGTGTGTGTGTGTGTATGTGTGTGTGTGTGCGTGTGTGTGTGTGTGTGTGTGTGTGTGTGTAAAGCTGGCCAGGCTCTCATCTGCGCATGCGTCGCGCCGCAGCCTGTGAGCCCGGCGTGAATCGAGGAAGCTGCGTTCAAACGGCCTCTCCCTCCGTTCCTGTCAAACAGAGGACGAGCAAACTACCGTCCACCTGCCGTCTCCCCTCACCGGCGACCAGACTCACCGCCTGACCCGCGATCTGGGCTTTAATCCGGGTGTTTTATGAAGAAAAACCTCCATGGAGTCTCGTGGGAGGAGAAGCTCCGAGTTTAATCTCTATCAGTGAGACGATCCACACAAAGATCAGAGGTGCATTTCATTATTTCTGGCTTTTGTTTTTGATGTTTGTACATTTGCATGGCGTTTCAATTATGGGATTTGATGCATATGAAGAATAAAGGTTTGTGCCAGTGGCCTCGTGTCGCCACAAAGCCAGTGCGCATTGAACTGCGCGCAGTGTGTTAGATAACAGTGCCATGGGTTGAATAAGCTGTATATTTACCTTATTTATTCTTATTATTGCTTGTTATTTGCTTATGCATGCTTGTTGTGTGTGCATTAGCTTTAAAAGTCTTATATTATAAGCATGTGTCTATTATTATGATGTAAGTAATATTATATTATGGTTTAAATAATGATATGAATATTGTTAGTATTGTAAGTAAGTGCATAAATCATAATGTTTTACCTGTGGAACGCCTATAACTAAATGTCTTGTTTACAAACCTTTGCATAGTATAAAAAGCAAACCATTAACAAATTCACTTTGTTAAAACAAGTTACTAGTATAACGTAGTAGACTGGGTTTAGTTTTAACATTTGTAAACATTTCCTCCAAGACTCACAAACCAGTACAACTAAGCTGTCAAAAATCACGTTTAAAGCAAAAGAATTGAAATAATATTTGAAATATTAAAATTCCCATTTTTATGTATTTATATAGAAATTAAGTTGTAAGAGCTTGTGCAGAATTACTGTGATAGTTAGTTAGTTAAACGTGAATGAGCAAGTTGAGGAATGACAGGATTTCTTTGTATCAAACCAGCTTTTCCAGTATGGAGCTCAGAAGACTGGTGACTTTCTGGATTGTGTGTGTTTGCGGCTTGTGGAAATGCGGGGCGGACAAACTCGTTCAAATCGCCACAGAAGCCCCTCCGGTGGACAACGGTGTGTCGGGTGAGTTAGACCTGAAAATGTTATTTTAAATGAAAAAACGTCGCTGTGTTATCAAGGCCAGATCTTTTCGACCAGCAATGTGTGCTTCAAAACGCTCTGTGCTTTGGAGCGAGTGCTGTGGTCTTATTTAGAAGTTGTGTGGGGGTCTATATGTGTCCCAGCTTAGAATAGGAAGGGAATGCGTTCTGTGTTAAGCACTGTTCTCGGTTGTGCTGCGTTTGGGCAGCCTGTCAACAAAAACGTTCCAGAGGATCATAGTGCTCACAATAGCTTTAATACATTTTAAACTCTTAAGGGTGTTTAGAATTGATCTTGACTTTCAGACGATGTTTGTGATGTGTTGTGTCTTGCCTGCATTCCAATTACAAAATAAGACCTGAAATTATAGTTATTTAGAAGACAAGCAAAACAAAATCTTGGCTGGTGTGACTCTTGCTTTAATCGTCAGCAGTCATGAAACATCTGGAAATGCTGTTTGCGTTCCCAGATTTGGTGTCGGAAATGTTATTGGCGGATCTTTCAGTGTATTTGCATATAGTCTGTGGAATTCACTTCATCAAAGTTTCCGTAACGCCTTTTTATCTCCGTGTTGAGATCTCAGTGAAAATCTTTTCGTGACAGGATCTCTCTTCCTGATCGTTTATGGTTTTGTATCACTTTGTGGTCTGTTTTATACTTTTGATTGTATAGATTTTGTTCTGTATTTTGATTTGTAATGCAATCTTGAATTTTTGGAAAGGCATCATAAAAAAATATTAAAAGGAATCGGTTTTTAGTTCTGCTCGGCTCTAAAATATTTAGTTGGCTAGAAATTGCTGATTGCGTGAGCAGTTTCTATAAAGCGATTTAAAAACAAATCCTACAAAGCGAATTCATTCAGAAGGCGTGGGAACTGTGAAAGTGGTTTGAAACCAGTTTGAGCTCTTTGTGTTTTGGACTCACTAAGAGTCTGAGTGATGTTCTCGGTTTTTTATGTTCATAGATAAAACTGTATGTATGTTATTTAAGCATCACAGCACAGATGCTAAGTGGTCAGTTATATTGATGTAAGTGGTGTTAATCTTGGGCTGGTTTGTCATCAATCACGCCTGAATGTCTAAGTTGGGGATACAAAAGTTGTCCATTTAAAATGAATAGCTGTGACCATCTGTTTCTCTTGGGTTTTCATGTTATATTAATTAATCAAACCATCTAATTTTGATCGTGCTGTAATGACCTAATGGCCATTTGGGAAACTTGCCTCAAAGTCCAAAGTGAGCTTTAAAGCTTTTCTTCATTTGGAACGGAGCCCAGGCTGCTTGTTGAAGATCCATCCTTTCTCAGACTAGAACGGCACTGAATTAACCTGCAACGAGATGCCTGCGTGAGTCCAGGTCTCTTTGAACTCTGTTGGCCTTGAAGTCTGCTGGTTTATTCACTGACAAATGCCTTGAACGAATCTAGTCTCTGTCTCAGATCAGGGTTGTGACACAGCGAGGCGTCTGATTGGCTAATATGTGGCTATCAGATGCTGAGGCTGTGATCTGTGTGTTGTCTAATGCTGTTGTGGGGCATTTGAAACTGGTTCCTCCTGTTCACATTTTATACGTTTTAGAGGTTCGCAAAGCGAATTGTTGTCAGGTATTCAGTTCGTGAAACGTTTTGGCAAATAGTACCAAACTCTGAATTCTGATTGGACGAGCCATACTGTTGTAAAACGACTGTACGCACCTGGAATCGCACATTCTGTACTGATGCAAAAGTTTCAGTGTTGCCTAGCAACAGCAAACAGCCCACAGTTAAGAACGTTAAATATTTTCTATTGGGCAATTAGTTTAAATTTGGATTATTAATAGTACCAAATTCAGTACTAAAGTTGTAAGCCATCATGAGTAATTACACTGTGATTAAGTGAGGGGGGGGTAGTTTTATATTTGTGCATGCTTTTTTATTTAGCCTTTTTCTGTAGCACAGAGGAGTGAAGAAAGGAGAGAGGGGGAGAGAAAAGACCAGGACTCAGGACAAAACCCAGGACTGATATCTTATAAAAATGCCCTTTAAGAAACACACAAGACAAACCTGAAACCAGCCTGAGAGTTTTTTCTTGACACGATTAGTCAACTAGTTGTTCAGACAACCCACCAGCTGTTTTAGTTGTATTGTTCTGCACTTCCCTGCTTATTAGAGTTAATTATTTTCTTCTTTACCGAGCGGTCCAGCATGCATTAGTCAGCAGTGTGGTTATACCTGATTATTACACTGTACATGTGTGTTGGCACCGTGTGGTTAAGACTAAACCTGCATTACTAACACACACACACATACACACACACATCATGCGTATGGGTTAACCCTCAGGTCAGCTGAACTCTGATTGCATTACATGGATGCGAGTTCATTCTGCCATTTATTGTAATTGCTCAAATATTGTTTGGTGTGGTTTGTTAGAGACTGACTTCAGATCAGGTTTGGCTCTGAAACGGTTGAAATGAAGTGTTTCTTGCGAAAAACAATCAAGATATTAAAAACGGTTAAAATATTCAGTGATACAAGATGTTGTTGTTTTTTTTGAGGAAAATAGTGTGTTTTATTATTTAAAAACCCTGGGCATATTGCATTTGACAATAGTACAATTTACAAAAGTTAAACAAGGCCAAGCCACTTGATGTTTGGAAAGATATTAAATGGCTATTATACGAGTTTTTTAAAGAGATTCAGAGTTTAAGGACTGTCAGAGATAATGGGCTTTTCCTGACTTCCCAGCACTTAGATTAAAAAGCACGTGGGAAAAGTGTCTCTAACAAGTTCAGTCACAAGCCACAAGGGTTTGAGAGATTTCCTGTTCTATTTCCTCATTCATTTTCTTTAAGCATCTGTTTCTAAAGAACAGACTTTCAGTGCTCAGTGTCATTTGGGTGGAAATAAAGTCAAAAGTGCAGAAAGGTTTATTGGCCTACATTTGTTGTAACCATGTGCCATACAGGGTGATTAAAGGAAACATACTTAACAGAAAAAGTCATTTTACTAAGACATGCATTGCACCAAAACAACCCACCTGTGGCCAGAAACTTTCATTGGAGAACATGTGGCCGCCACACCCTCCGATCTTTGTAACTTCCTGTGTGTGTCAGGACTGACAGAAGCCCCGAGAGATCTCAGTCTCCTGAAGTTCACGCTTCACGGGTGCACCACATCGAAGGCACAGGCCTGGTTTTATTTAAAACCACACTAGAGTAGAGATTGTGTCATTAACTGTGTGTACAGTATTCCCCAGCCCGCCTCATCTTCTGTCTGTTATATAACGACAGATTGATGGAAAATAACTTGTTGGGCACATTTGTGTCAGAGAAAAACAATATAAGTTCACCTTAAGGTTTTATTTTACTGAATTTTCTTAAGGGAATAAAGTAGAAATAGGTCTTGTTTATATAGGAGATATATATGAAACATATGTTGATTTGCATATATAAGTTGATGAGCATCAGAAACATACTGTAAGCATGCAAACACAAATGCAAATGCTGCGCTAATGCATTGCAAGCATGCCGACCCCTATACATAGCGCAGCATGCGGTCTTGCGTTACTGCGACGGTAACAAATTCCTTCAGATATCTGTGATGTTAAACCAGATGGTGTTTTTCAGTTAAATAACTCTATAAGTCAAGTAACGTTAGTCAAGTGATATATAACATACACACAAATACACACGTTGACTTAGTAAAACTGTGTCAAAGGTTGAAATAATAGTGAAATCTCTCTTTGTTTGTACAGTTTGTTTTTGCTGATACATAAGATGTATTCAGTGTCCTCAAAGGTTGTAGTATGTTCTGCTTGGTAAGTGTTACATTTCAGAAACTAGATATGATAGTCTTCTGTCCCCTTAACACGTCCTTCACTAAACATCTATCAAGCACTCGAGGTGACTTTAATTCACTAGATCAAAATATCCCTAAGACTCCTGAGGGCTCTTAAAGGTTATTAAGAAAACGCTCTTAGGTTTCTAAATGCCATGACTTTGCTTGTTATGACAGGACAGGCAGTAAGGTTTAGTTTTGTCAGTGCGTTGGTCTCCTGGACAGTCGTGTTTGGGTTGTAGACTCTGATATACTCAGACACTCATCATATTTCTGTGGTCTTCACTCTTTGTGGCTCAACACGCTTTTGGTCCCATTTGTGAAGTTTCACACTAACTACTTCTGACCTGTAAACCAAAAAAGCCTCGTAACCTCGACTGTGGTAACACAACAGCTGTACAGATTTGCTTTCTAAAAATAGTTGCTAGCTAGTTTTAGTTAATACCACAGCCAGGTCTATATTTAGACCCCCTCAAAGTTTCAGCAGGAAACCTCTACAGGCAGTACAGGACCTTAAACTTTTGAAGTTTTATCTGGAGTCAGACTTTATTTGCATTTTACTTTTGGGTTTTTGTTTTGTCTTTATTTTTAAAACATCTGCACACTTTAATTGCTTATTAATTGCTTAAAATGTTCGTCCAATCATTTCATTTGGACCGAATACAATGATAGGATGTTCTACTTGCCTGTCAAATTATGTTTTTGCATCATGTTCATGTGTGTTGAAGAACTCTCTCAAAGAAGGGCGGGATCTTATGCTTTTAAAGCTAGCTTGCAATTGCTAGCCTCCTGCTGTTGCTAGCCTCTCACTTGTTTGCCTGGTTTTAAGTTTTAAACTGTCTTTTTTTCCAGATCTTTGTCGCATCGATGAAGCCCTGTGCCAAGATGAGAACGCCATCCTTAGCTTTGAGGCCATCCGCAGTATTCACAAACAAATGGATGATGATGCCAACGGAAACGTGGATGTTCTGGAGACCGACGGGGTCAGTGGTTTACTTTCACTGCCTATACCCAGCTTACAATTTTAGGTTGTAGGAACATTTCCCTAACGTTTTCGTTAGGGAAATGTTATTGTGAAAGTTCTAGAAATGGTCAAAATAGTGAGTTTTTAAGTTTGTATTAACATTATTTCTTGGTTAACATTCAAGGTTTGCTTAATTAGGCAGTTGACTAACTTTAACTCTCAAATTTGGGGTGGTTGATTAAACTGTTGATAAATTTTTCCTTATTGCAGTACTGCTCAGATCAGAATGACAGAGAATGAATATCCGGCGTCAGGCTAACCGCATTATTCTTGACAACAGAATTATTTGTTCATGGGTCACCCAAACAATTGATTTTAGGATTAGAGGCTCTCTGTTTATTTACTGTGTTAACAGTACAAGCCTTAAGTCTTTGTACCTTTCCTAAGGATGGATATAACTAATGAGATCTGGCTAATTCCTTTTGTCTGACGCTCGTTGCATTGTTGTCTTATGTGTAAGTTCAGGGTGGGTGTTTTCAGGCTGTGAGACAGCGCAGAAAACAGCTTGTCATTGTTGGTGTTATCTTGCGCTGACCATGTTGTTTTTGGGCTGTAGGATGCAGGAATCCATTCTGCAGAAAATAAAAAAGCCATAATGCTGCTTTATTTGCAGTTAGGTGGTCTGCAAAGACCATAAATGCTAATTCAGATCCAAATGTTGGTGTCTGAAACAGCGCTTGATCAGTTATTGTCTGGCTTTAATCAGCTTAACCTGTTTCTAAATAAATCTACATTTTACAAGGTAATGGGAAAGAAAAGATAAACTTTACTAGGAGTACTTTGATGACTAGATGTTATCTAAACTTGGGCATGTCATCTGCTTCTAAAAATATAATTGTACATTTGGTTGGGACTGAGGTGTTGTGGTGCTCTATTGTCTTGAACGAATGGTAGAAAAAGGCCCAGTTAGACCCATAGTGTAGTTTTACAAAAGGACATATGTTTCTAATCTTCTCAGCTGTTGTCACATCACATGTGGTTGGACTTTACTTGCTGGGGTCTTTGCTTGAAGCAATAAACATGGAGAATTGGTTTCACTACTGGTCAAAAGCTACTGAGACTGAAGCAGACCACATAATAACCGTCTTGGCTCCAAAATGAATTTTCGGTGTGAATAAAGAAAATTCAGTCAGACCTAATGATAACTAAAGTGAATTCAGATTCAGGTCTAAAGTGTGAATGCAAAAAGAACTGTTCTTATTCTTGTTCAATATTTCTTGTTTATTAGCACTACTGCCTTACACTGAAAATACGTCAGTTCTGTTTCACACACGTCAAGTAGCCTAGCCGCTACCGGTGTGAATCACCACACTCCCTAACATTGAGAAACTTTGGTGATAAAGTTTTGTCAACTTAGAATCTCAATGGAAGAAAAGTCCCAGTGGGCCAGGCTTGTTCATTCTTTCAGCACTCACTCAGAATCTCACATTTTTGGCACTGGGCCTTCGTACCACCGTGATGATAGATCCACAAATCTTTGATGCTACTTCTGAACCACTGGCTACGTGCCCAAAGAAACCCCAGTTAGCAAGCGCATTGGTGCGTGTTGGGTAGCATTTTGGAACGGCCTGCCCTTGGCTTCCTTTCAGTTCAGCGATATGTTGTGTAGGCGTGCTGTCCTCATGCATCCAACCTCCTCTTAGCAGCTAAGCTATTATCCAGACAAAAAGACAACCACATCTTCATTGGGATCCTGGAATAATTTTTGTCTCTTTCTGTAGCTTGAGGCCTTTTGAAGGTCTGTCATTTATCCAGAACTCAAAATGAGGATCTCAGATGTGGTTCGTGAACGCAGAATATTGCCGATGGTTCTGGTTGTGCTGCTTTGGAAATTTTGAGGGTTTGAGGCTTGCTTTCCACACAGCACGAACTGACTTGCTCGACACTTGTCTTTGTGTGGGCATGTTGAAGAATGTCTTGGCCTATGTCTGAATAGCATGACTCACGGTTTTTATTTTTTAAAGACCACGCTAAAGGTGACTGGGCTTACAGTAAAATGATAGATTGCATTTCGGGAAATAAGATGATGTCAAAGCATGCGTCTTGATTTTGTCTTGATTTATTAGCCTTTCCAGCTACGTTGACTGCTATGAAAACAACAAATTTGCCTTATCAACCAAGCCTTGAAAATGCTGTTTATTATTATTGTAGAAAACAGATGGATGAGGGATTAAATGTGTTCCATCTAATATTTTCACATTTATGAACAATCACTCACAGTGGCTACTACTGTGAGTGATCACTCACTACAGTTTAACCGCAGTTTAGGACTCTTTGCCATGTTAAATACGCTGTGAACTGTGTTCTAACCTTGTGTTGCGTTATGTTGTGTAATCAGTTTTGCCATCTGCCGTGTCTCGGCAAACACAGCCTTCGTCCACTGGATGTTCATGATACAACAGTATTAATAGATCCAGAAAAACTCAAAACATCAAAGTATAAGAAACTCTCAGTACAGTGACTTGTCTTCTCTCTTGGATGCTCTCTGGGGTAAACAGTTTATTGTCTTTGTATTAACTTCTGCTCACGGAGGTCAAACAAACTCTGTATTTTCTCAGAGAAACTTTATTCGACAATGTGATAAACAACTTCTGAAAAAAGTTGCCTTGATTGTTTCCTTATAAATGGAAATAGTAGCCTGTAAACACTTCCTTTACACCCTCGACAAAATAAATGGTAAATAAACTAAACATAACATACAAACTTAGCAATTTGATCACAGTAAAATCATGTCAGCACATATTGTTGACATCTTGGCTGTAGTTTTTGAAACTGTATTTTAAGATTTATGGATGTTCTTTTTGTTATTTCTTCTAAATGCACAAATCTCCTTGAGCTGCTAATGGCTTTGATTTCATTTGTCAATCTACAGTTTTTAAGAGAGGACCTCAACTACCACGACCCCAAAGCCAAGCACAACAGTTTCCACGGTGACGATCAGTTCATCAGCGTGGAGGACCTGTGGAACGCCTGGAAGGGTTCCAAAGGTGAGCGTCTCTTATTCGTAATGACTTATTAATGCAAAAAGTTGCAGTTGTCGTGAAGGACAGTTTGTTGGTTGACCTTTGTTTCTGCAAACTCAGGTTTCTGCAGAGTTGGTTTTGCTGACTTGGCTGTTATTCAACTTCCTTTTGTATTTGCATTAAGTTTGTTAAATCTAACTCCAGACAATATACTGCAGGAAAACTGGTTTTAATAATTTAAAACGTCTATTTCAGTAACACATGGCTTCTCCAGTGTGTTAGACATCATCATTTTGTGGCACATCATTCCATGGTTTGTTTCTGCTTATCAAAGTGACGTGATGTTACCAGCTGTACTGTTAGTGCCGGTGTCAGAACTGTAATGTGTTGTGTTAAGTGTTAAGAGACGTTTAAACAGGTCTTCTAGAGTGAGTGTGAGCAGTTAGGAAGCCCAGTCTACTGCTTTCAACACCTCCTTCAAATGCAGATAAACTGTAGATGCTCTGGACCTGCTACACTGTCTTGAATGTAGAGCCAGAACCACCTCATCCAACATCTCTGTCTGGTGCCAGACCCTGTGATCAGAGGGGAATACTAGTCTACTGCAGTACACTACAGTAAATAATGCACTGTGTGGTTTTATTAGAGAATATATATGACTTCTTTAAAACCAAATTGTTGTTCTGACATCCTGTAAACTAATAAATCTGGAAATTGTGTGCAGTGATTTTGCACGCCCTTAATAGCGAGGATTTCAGGTCTCTCTCGCTCTCTGTCCCTCTCTCTCTTTTTCCTGCATTGCAGCTCTTCCTCAAAGCACAGCTGAAGAGCCAAAACTATGAAAGCTGATCTGTCCTAGCCTAGCAGCACATTAACTAGCACACACACACACACACACACACACACACTGAGCACAGTTCAGTACTGTGTGTCAGGGTCTTCATTGAGCGCTGGCAGCCTCTGTCTTATTTTCAAAGCTGGCATGACAGTAAATAGATCCCTATTATTTATATCACTGCAACATTTGTGCTCCGGTAACACACGCGTGCATTTATTATGCCAGATGTCATTTTATTCTGTGTGTCTGCTTTATTTTTAACGTCGTTTTCTGTTCTTTTAAATTTGACAAGATCTGTGTGTTTGATCTAGATTAAATGTGAATTGATCCGGCTTAATTCGGTTTAAAAGAGAAGCGGCTTCAACATAAGATATTGATGCTCTGTTTGGATGAGACCCTCAGGAGTTCAGTTTCATTTGTGTTTCACAGACATACTTTGATTTATTTTGTTTAATTCCGGCTGAATCAAACACGTCCATGATTTTCTTACACAACCTTGTGCAGATTTGCAGAGCTGTTTTTAAAAGATTTAGGACTCCTCTGGGAAATCTAGTTTGTCTGGACTGGAATGTCTGTGATTGCTCTACATTTTTTTGCCCTACGACACTCATTTGTTTTGACCTTTTTGCCACCTTTCAGGGTAAAATAACAGTTGGTGGTTGTTAACAGATGGCTGAATTAAAACAATCAGGAGAGTCTGAATTGTATTAAATGGCCACTGTAATAAATCTTAATTTCTTCCTTTTAATTGTATACATAATGAAATCACAAGTCTTATTTATTTCAGTTGGGTTTGTGACACATTCAGAGCATGTTTTAAATGTCCAGTACTCCCACATTCACATAAAAACATTCCCATCTTTGTCACGTTTACAAAGATTCCAAGCACGTCCAAATAAGTACATGACTTTGGTATGTTAAATCGCAAATGTCGCGTGTTATTAAAATCATAACTCAGTCGATATTTGAAAAACTAGTTGTCTGAACAACGCCCATGTCAGCTGTATTATTCCCACCAGACGACAGAATGATTTGTTTTTCCAAAATCTGTTTTATCAGTCACGATTCTTATTAAATTAAATGCAAAACTCCATTACGATGCTGAACTGTTCAAAGCAAAACCACCCACCTGTGGACCCCCTTGTTTTGCTGCATTTATTAGTTTGTTGATTTTGCAGGACTAAATGATTTCTGTTATGTTTGTAAGGTCCAAATCAAGCCTTGTGTTTGTGTTCCTCAGTGTATAACTGGACCGTGGATGAAGTTGCAAAGTGGCTAGATGAGTATGTGGAGGTGCCACAATATGTAGATGCCTTTCGCAAGCTGAATTTCAACGGTACCGCCATGCCCCGGTGAGTAACAGACCAGCTTACAGTAAAACAGTTTATGCTGGTTGACAATCTGTTCACATCCCAATGTCAACCAATATGTAAAGTGGTATAAATATATTTATATAAACAATATCTTCCATGGACAGCGCAGGGTTTTCATCCAATCATTGCATTCGTTCCGAATGCGATGATTGGCTGTTCTACTTGTCTGTCAAACTATGCATTTGCATACCTCAGTTCACTGTTGGAGGAGGCGTGGCTTTGGAGATTATTCTGAACAGAGGGCGGGATCTTATGCTTGCAAAGCTACGGTGCTATTGCTAGCCTCTCCAAAAGACAGTTTATCTCCTGAAACTGTTTTCATACGTGTTGCATGTTGCATGTTATGGTGGGCTGCATTATTAATGTCGTGTTGTCTCTTTTAGGTTGGCTGTGAAGAATGTTACTCTGACACAGACGGTTTTGAAGATCATGGACCGGAGTCTTGTTCAGAAACTTCAGCTCAAAGCTTTGGATACGGTTCTGTTCGGTGCTCCTATGAGTGAGTGTCATTTTCCTCCATTAGAACTTTGTCCTGAATCTTTGCCCTGTGACGTAATGGTTTTGTAATAAACTGTGAGGTAAAACACAGAACAGGAGTGGTTTGTTTCCGTGATGTAATCTGGATTTTAGCAGGACGTGTGGTTTAGTCATTTTGCTCACTCATCCACACTGAACCTCACGTCTGTGGCCTGCGCTCGTGAACAGAGTATCTTTTAAACATTCAAACACGAGCCAGCTATTGTGTTGAGCCGTTTGTCGCATCAGATAACAAAACATGTAAATGATCTCTGAAGAACCTGCTTATCTGTTTGGTCTTTAGTACCAAAGTCAACTGTTATACAGTTCTCCTTTACAACTGAGAATGTGGGCGGAGCTTCAGGAAGGTAAACATGCTGTTTCCTCAGATTTAGGGTTGCTGTCTGCGAAAACGGCACTGTAGCCTGTCTGTCGCCCAACTTTGGTGTTGCCATGGTGATTTTTCAGAGGACAGTACGGTGATTGGTTCTTTTAAGTGAAAGGCAGGACTTCCTTTCCTGCAGCTGCCATGTTGACCTTTACCATCTCCCTGTAGTTTTCCTACAAGTGGTCTGTCTCCTCCTCCTGTCTCTGAAAGCAATGGCACAAGGTCCAAGGGCTTGCAGTGCACAGAATCAGCTGCTGTAGCCCGGGGGGGGACGCTGGAGGGGTCGGAGCGTCAGGAATGTTGAATGTTACTCCGTATTCTAGGCACACGTCTTTAGCGCACTGAAACAGATACGGGTCCTGTCTCATCCTTTACTCAGACCGTGAGCTTTAGAATGCTGGCGTGCAGGTTATACTGGGTTAGCGATGTTTGTGAGTGTCCGCTTTTATCTTTCAGTCACAAATACACGTTCCCAGTAATGCAAGAAATGC
>JAZGTK010016110.1:0-12880 GCA_036877625.1 Ambastaia sidthimunki
TGTCTCCTTTTTCCCCTTTCGGACCGTCTTTCCCATTAGGACCATGTGTTCCTGGAATACCTGGTTTTCCAGGGAAACCCCTCACACCATCACATGTTTGTGACACACAGACAGCCACCAGCATCCACAGAACACTCAACTGCAACACGGCGTGTGTGGACATGATAAACACCTGTTATAAAACAGAAAAATTGTTAAATGAAAAGCATCCCATCCCACTGAAACATCAGGCTTAAATAATACAGCAACCGCTTTCTTAACATGAAAGAGCCCGTCAGTTTGTCTTTACTTAAGGCAGAATGATATAATTGACAGTTTTTTTCTAAGCATGCACACGCATTGAATTGTATGGAAAAAAGTTTAAACCATTATACAGTTAGCAGCTTTATATGTTTAATGAGTATTTTATCTTACCATTTAATCTTCTAAAACCGTTGGAAAAACAGATGAAGGTATTACATTAGATGTTTTTCTCGCAGTTGTATGAAGGGCTCAGGGTTTATTCTCACATTCAGAAGCGAAAAATCTTGAAAATAAAGGGAAGCAACAACATGCACACTCATCATAATTTCCTTGTCTCTAGATGTAGATAAATCCTAGATTTTCTTTTTCTTTATTAACATTTTATTTTGCAAGTGTGTGCAAGTTTCATATCCCTTTTCTCAGAAATTGACTTTTGTTTTGTTGTCGTTAACTTTTTTTAGTTCATTCAAAATTCTGACACACGTTTTATAACACAGAAACTGTTGATTTTCGATCATTTTGTCAATAGTTTTGTTAGTAAATTCTTGTTTGTTGTCAGGTTCTGAAAATTGTTGTGTAAGTTCCATTGAACACGGACATTTTGCTCTATCACAAGAGTATCCCTGAAAGGTTTAATTCATGAAATGTTTTGAGCTTATGTGAGTAAAGCCCCACCTGCTTTTCCTGACTGATGTCTATTATAAAAAAGAAAGGCTACCGTTTTGCTTCCATATTGCTTTTAGAAAAAAGCAATTGTTTCATTTCTCCAAAACTAAATGTAACATCTCTTGAAAGTGCCAACACATACAGTTTTTTCTTCCTCATGCACATCAACATAAACTTTATTCTCTGATTTTTTTAAAAAACATTCACCAAATCTTAATCAACTCCTTAATATATTCAATGTAATTGTCAATGTAGAAGCACAAATAAATTTGAGAGTTGTATAAGATTTATGAAATGTTAACACAGCTAATTACATTTGTCTTCTGTAAATGTTTCTTATTACTCTTCAGACCTGTTTAAAAGTCTCCATCAATCCATTAATTCAGTAAGAGTGAGTGAGAAGTGACATGTTTTTGTCAGTTATGGTTACCCATAACCGAAATGTGACCTCTGCGTTTAACCCATCCCCTAGTGAGGAGTGAACACACACTGCAAGTTGTAAACACACACACGAAGGTGGTAAGGTGGTAAGTGAAGTATTCTTACTGAATACTTACTGAAGAGACAGAATACAGTAGGGAACAAATACAAATGTAAACCTGCCTTCAGGGACAGAATATATACCCACAAATCACATTTAAAATACAAAAAAACATTCCAACAACTTGTACATCTTTATGTAACACAGTAATTGAACATTTGGAAATGTATGGCTTGTAGCTGTATTTTATTAATAAACCTTAGATGTTCAAAGTCACCTTAGTGTTATTTGACATAGCTGACGCTGTCTTTGCAATTTTGAAACAATAATTGGAACAAAAACAGTTGAACAATAATATGTTAATTTATGTTTTAATTCATGTTTCTTTCTTATGTGCAAATCAATACTGCTAATAATTAAAACACTTAAACAATAATAATTAAATAAAGTAACAGTATTGCTTTCTGTTATTGAAGGAAATACTTCCTCCCAAAAGGTCAAAAGCCGTGCCAGAGCTTCACTACAGTTTAGGAAAGTTTATGTATGATGTGTGCGAGCAGTTAAAGCCATTTATAATACAATATACTAGTTTTATTTTAACATCACATAAAAATAACTTTCTCATCAAGAGGACCATTCTAGAATAGCAAGAAACAGAAATGCAAAAAAAACTTGTCTATATACCCTATATATACAGTATATTGTATATATGTATACACACATATATAGCCCAAAACAAATCCATATTGTAACACATTGTAACACAATAAATGCAACTAATGTCTGTAATAATACAATGCTATTTGTGTTTGATGAACATGGAGACCAAACCCTGATTCTTCTTCTCTTCTTCCTCCTCATAAACACCCGTTAAAGGAATGGGTTCTGCTTTTCTCTCGCTCTGGTAGTATGGACAAACCTTTAGATGTTCTGAGATTGGAGGCACATTGTCAAAGCACCAGCCATTCACAGTGGTGAAGAGGTTGCTAAACTGCCAAACCTAATAAAGTTATGAAGGATCATTAGGTGTTTTTAATATGCATACACACCAACTATTCACTCACACAATTCAAATCATCAGTATTCAAATCTTAGAATGTGAATGTATTTTAATTGCTGCAGTAACTCACCTTCTTCCTGGATCTCCAGCACCAGCCACCATGAGAGTAGACCTTCTTCTCCCACTTCAGTGAGACCATGCCTCTTTCATGAAGCAAGGTTCTGCACACCTCTCTCATCAGTTGTGAGACCAGAGCCAGCTGGGACAGGGTGAAGCTGTCAAGAAATTCAGCAATGTGGACCAAAACCTCAAAGGGCAGCCTGCTCAGAGCATCTGTATTTCGTGCACGCTTTCTTTCCACAATCACTGTCTTCACACCTTCATACAAACTGTTTGGAATCTCAGGTCTGAGGCCGAATGTGCTGAGATCTTTATGATAGAAGACTGTTGCTCTTTGAGAGCTGGGCTGGAACCTTCTTTGAATGTACGTGCAACCAAGATAAGCGAGAGGGCATCTCTGTTCGAACCAGCCACTGATGCAACTCTGGATGTCAGAGTGAACATTCCGGAAGTGTGAAGCAAATTCGTTCCGCCTGAACGTGTGGTTGCACAGGTATGTAAATGCAGAACTAGTTTTGTTGTGTCTTCTTGTGACGCTTTCAGTTTGAATGTGGACATGAAGTTTCAAAGGGCGGTCAGCAATGATATCTGCCAGCGAGGATTCTGGTTTGAAAGGGGTGGAGTAAAAATCATATGTCTGTGTTCCAACGTCCAGAAGGAGCGCATCTGTGGAGCCGGATTCAGCGATGAGGTGTCCCCGTAACTCCTTCTCCAAAGAGCAGAGCAAAGTTGCTTGAACCTCATCCCATTTTGGCATGTCATCAATTTCGACACCCAAGTCAGATGTGTCAACACTTACGTTTACCCTCTTGTTATGTGAGGGATTTCGAATATGGCTTTGTTTGGCTTTGAAGCTGGTTGGGACTTTGAAACTGCGGACAACTTTAATTTTCATGGGCTCCAAACGTTTATATACAAATTTCTTTTTGGGTCTTGTGTCGCACGCGAAGAGCGACGTGGCAATGAGGAATTTATCCTCATCCATTTCGTAGGCATTGTATGGTGGCATCATAGTAGAGGAGTCATGACTCTTGTTTTGTGCTTGTGGCTCTTCTTTTAAGGTTTCTAAACGGCTTGGGTTGGCTTGCAGCTTTAGTGCTTTACCACCTGAGGGGGTAGGATTTTGCCCTAAGGTTTTAACAGTATGTTTGCAACCACTCAGTTCCATACTGAACATTCTCTCCCAGATGTTATAGCTGTCCAGGTCCACCACGTTAGGATTCCTTGCTAATGCTTCTCTTTCTTCTTGAGTCAGACCTTCCTCCTGACACTCTGTGTTTGAAGCACTGTCAGCACATGCGTTGGCTTCTTCGACTCCATTTGAGAGAGGTTGCCCTCCCACAGCTCCCTCCAGCACTGTAACTGATGGATCTTCAGCCACCTTTTCAATCAGTTCAGGGAAGAGTGTCTTCATTTTGAGAGATTGAAACAGATACTGCTGGTCCCTCAGAGCCATTGAGAGATCCAGAGGTTCCTGAGTGTAGTTCTCCTTTAAAATGTTCTGATGGAACTCCGGTGTCTCGGATTCTTCGATGGGCCAGCGGTTCCATTCCATGGAGCAGGTGATGATGCTGGCAGGACATACCTCCAGGTGCTTAGCCAGATTTGAACGGCACATGGTGAACGGGCAGCCGTATTCAACATTGAGACAGGAAACCCTCTCATTAGGACACAAAAGCATGTGTTCGTCTTCCTTGCAGAGGTGGAACACAGCACCACACAGTGACCGGCAGCTGATGATCACACACGACACAGAGATCTCCACCGGGGTCTTGCAGCGTCGGCTGTGGCAGCTCTCACAGTGCCGATGAAGCTTGGATGCTTGAGTCCTTTGCTTGCCCTGTGATGAAATGCAAGATACTATAATATTAAGTGAATCTCAATGAATGTCAAACACTGACTGTAAACAAATGCAAAATGCCTGAAAAACAGCATAAATAGTATTAATCATAATAATAATAATCATAACTGATTAGATTACATTGCAGAAATTTGCCAGTTTAGATCTTTAACACATGACTTCCACACTCATATGTGCGTGCACATTTATTGCATTGTACAATGTTTAAAACTAAATGGGTATTACTTACTTACTTGAGGCACATAATATTAGATATTTTATGCATCTGTGCAGATCACACACAAAAACTGTACTCAGCATTACATACATTTTAATTAAATGGCCTGTCATGTGATTTAAACTTAACAAATTTCAGAAATATGAAAAGCTAATCAGCAGCCTTCCTTGCTACACTTAAAAGGCAAAAGCAAAACACAGGCTCATGTTAGGACACTTACTTTCTAAGTAAAGTAATAAAGTTTAGACTGGAAGGTTTGCACATTGACATTCATTTACTGCTGTGCAATAGGCAAACACTGAAATAACAAAGAAAAGTTGTCTTACCATGGTATGTTCACAACGAGCTCCAAAGTACTGTTCAACATAGTCGACTTTAACTGATTTCTGTGTCTCCCCATTAGTTAAAAATAGACAGACATTTATATACTTCGAAATACAAGAGTCATGTTACGTGTACTGTAACCTCAGCCACTCAAAATGATCCGGACTGTATTGAGGTCAGTGTTTTAAAAACATCCAAACTTACCACTCTTGCATTTTATTTTCATTTAAAGAAACTGTTAAAAAAGTAGTCATTGATAAGATCTGATATTGCATTGCACAAGAACTAATAATTTAACACATATTTTATATTTAACATTTAATGTGTATGTATATAATTTAACATTAAATAACACATAGAATCAGTTTCAAAATTATTTTCTTTTGTTAGATGTATTTATATTGTGGTTTGCTAATCATGAAATATTGTGCGCATTAAGTGTAACATTTTATTCTGTACTTAAGTTTAGTTAGTTTCTAAACAACTAGAGTTAGAACTAAACAACATATTATTTTAAAACAAGACAAAGAGCTATGCAAATATATTTAAAGTCTAAATTCACATGCATCTTTATCAATGCAATTAAATGTAAAATTATATAGTAAGACAGTATACTGAATTGCAACCCATGTATCTAACATTGGATTACTTTGTATTCACTCCAAAACCATTCAAATACAGAAGACATCAGAGGTACAGTCCCAAAATCATTTGCGTCCCATAAATAAAGTGACCAGACTCTGTCTCTCCTTCTGTTGGCCGTCACACATACTGACCAGGGCAAATGGCTCAGTTTTCAGTTCAGTTTGGTAGAATGGACAATGTTTCAGATGCTCAGCCATAGATGGTGAGTCACCAATGCACCAGTTACTCACTTTACTAAAAAGACTACTGAACTCCCAGACCTGAAAAAAAAAGAGATAAAAAGATGAAAAAATATAGGTGAATATTAATCACTTATGTATTTACTTTCATCCTGTTGTTTGCGATTTATTTGTAAATAACTTCTGCTGAATTTTAGTGCCACCTTCACTTTCAGCAGTTTAGTAGTTTCAGTAGTTAGTGACTTTTATTGAACATTCATTTGAGATTTAAACACTTTTGACAGAGACTATATTTTAAAACTAAAAAATAAACTTTTTAACAAAAAAAATGTTTAAATGTCTTACTACAGTTGGTTTCCAACGGGCTCCTCCGTGAGAGTATGATTTTTTGTGCCATTTTAAGGTCACCATCCCCCTGTCCTGAAGATGTGTGGCACATATATCCCTGAAGAGCCGAGAGACCAGGGCTAACTGAGACAGGGTAAAACTATCCAGGTAGCCAGCAATCTGACAGAGCACCTCATAGGGAAGATTACTGAGAGAGTCTTCATAGTTTACATGTGTTTTATATGCAACAGCATTTTGTGATTCATTCATTAGAGAGGCTGGAACTTCAGGTTTGAGGGTGAAGATGCTCAGGTCTTGGTTGTAGAAGACTTCTGCTCTTTGAGTGACAGGTTGGAGTCTCCTTTGACTGAATGTGCAACCAAGGTAGGCCAGTGGGCATCTCTGTTCAAACCAGCCATTTAAACAAGACTGGATATCCGAATGCACATTCTTAAAGTGGGAGGCAAACTCATCCCGTCGAAAGAAATGTCCACAGACAAACGTGAACGCTGATGTTGATTTGTTGTGTCTGAGCGTAACGGTTTCTGTATCAAGCTGAACGTGGAGTTTTAAAGCTCTGTCTGCTGTAACTTCAGCGAGAGATGCGTTGTACTTAAAGGGAGCTGTGGTGAAGTTATATGTCTGTGTTGCGATGTCAACATAAAGTCCATCTGTTGCCACGGTTTCACTTATTTTGTGGCCTCTTATCTCAGCCTCTGCTGAGCAAAGTAGTGTTGCAAACATCTCATCCATCTCATGGCTATCCTTCAGAGACCCATCCAGATCAGAGGTACCCACGCTCTTGTGCTCAGTCATGACCCTCGTGGAGGGGTCTTTGAGTTGAATGCGTCTTTGTTTGTAACTAGAAGGAACTTTGAAGGAACGAAGAGTCTGGACGGGTATTGGCTCAAGGCTTCCATAAACAAAATCCCTCTCTTTGGGTGTGCAAGCATCCATTTGACCAAAAGAGATTAACATGCGTCCATGGTGCACTATATACATGTTGAACTCTCTGGGTTTCACTTCCTGCCCGAGCCTCTCCAGAACGCCCTCTTGCCAAGGTGCCAGTCCAGTTTTGGAGACATCTACGGGAGTGTTTTCTGCTTGTTTTCCTTCAGGTTCAATGGATGCTCCTTGCTGATTTGTGACAGCTGGGTTAGTGGAACCTTTGGATGATGCCTTTTTATCTTTCTTATCCGGTTTGGATGACTCTTTCTCTGCCTGCTTGCAGCCTCCCCTTTCCATGTTGAACATTTTTTCATACAGATTGTACTTTTCCTTGTCAACAGAATTATCAAGGGCCAGATCTTTATTTGTTGATTTCTCACACTCTTTAGTGGGACCATTTGCTAAGACTGAAACTTCATGACCATTGATGTGCACTCCGTTACATAGGGCATCTCCACCTTCAGCTCCCTCCTCCTCTGCTGGATTAGGTTCCTCTTCTCGTTCCTCCATCAGCTCAGGAAAACAGTTCCTCATCTTCAACCTGGCACACAGATGTTTCTGGTCTCTCAGTGCCATGGAAACATCCAAGGGTTCCTGCTCACTGATCTCTTTCATGAGGTTAACATACAAGGGCGCATCGGGGTTCTCAACAGGCCAGCGGTTCCACTCCATTGAGCAGCAGATGATGCTTGCAGGACACACCTCCAAGTGTTTGGCCAGCCTAGAGCGACACATGGTGAAAGGACAGCCGTAGTTAGCATTGAGGCAAGGGACCTTCTCGTTGGGACACAGCAGAGAGTGTTCATCTTCTTTACACATGTGGAAGGAGGCACCACAGAGTAAGTGGCAGTTGATGACCATGCAGGACACGGAGATCTCGATCGGGGCTTTGCAGCGACGGCTGAAACAGGTCTCACAATGTCTGTGCACCTTCGGACTGGTTCTCCTGTAACGGCTCTGTAGAAGATCGAGTACCACATTATAAATGACCAAAACTATTAATATTTTTGATATTTTCTTGATTAAAAGTTTTTTAAACAAATAATAATTTTGTTTAAATTAATTGCTTAGATAACTAATAAATAATTGTATGAATAATTATAATCATTGCATTGTAGTTTCCATTCTCCATTATAACATCAACAAGTGATGCAGACCACTTATAATACAAATCTATAATTTGGCATATATTGTAGCAAACAAAAATATATTTGAATAAAAGTTTTTCAGTAATAAAACTTAAACAAACATACCATTATGATATGAAGTAGTGCACATGAGCAACAGCAGCACTGAAAAAGTGAGGGAAAAAGCATGCATTAAAACAAATGTATTTGTCCTGTTTACATACAAATGAATAAACACAACACACTTAACTAGTACATATAAGCATGCAGTTTGTGATTTTCATTTAGGCTTTGTGTTCATTGTATGTTTAAAGTAAGCAGTTGTGCTAACAGCAAACACTTACCTAAAGGGTGACTCATGTCTCCAGCGCTGAGTGTTCTTACAGACCTTTCTAAAGAACAGGATTGTGGGTCACGTTATAAATAGTTTCCACAGCTGACAGGTGCCAGTTATATGACCACTAGATGCTGTGGAAAAGTCCTGACACCTGACAAACATTATTAAACAAAAGGGAATTTAATTTGGTCTATTCATATGATTATGATCTAAGCTTTTTACTGGGCAGATCCGTAATGCAATCCGTCTAACAGTGTTGCGTTTTGAATGTTTACATAGTGATCCACTAGATGGCAGGAGTTCCCTTTATTTAGCGCATGAATTGGTTACTATTGGTAACCTTTCAGTAACTTAACAAAACGCCGTTCGTCGTCCTAATCTTCGTGTAAAAGTTCATAGCTTGTCGATATAACTGACGTAGTTGCTTAAGATTTTATCGTAAACGCAATTTAAACAGATTTGCTTTTTCATTATATAAAAAACGTGTAATGTAGTGAAATATTTAAGTAGTGTAGTGTTGTGTTAACCGCCTTGAAGATATGCAACATAGTGATTATATTTCCATAAATAAAACAAATAAAAAATCGTCCTAACTACGGATATTGCCAGTAAAGTGTCAAGCAACAAGTTACCATCGTTTAATTGTAGCAACAAAAACCACAACAAAGGAAGTTTAAGGTAAATTATATTATAAATTAGTATAGTATATAGTAAATAGTAAAGTACAGTACATATATATATATACAGCACACAGCCCATCTGTAGACATCGCAATCGTCTCTTCCCGTAGGTGTGCTGGGAATATACCAGCAGGAGTCACCGCTACGCTGTTACTCCATTGAACCTGGAAACAAAATGCCGGAAGTTGGCTTTCGGGATACAGAGTTTCGGGACTCATAACGTTGGAAAGTTTACACTATTAAGTAATCTACTGTTTCGGAGGATTAAAGCTTCTCCCGTTGCTGGTGATCGTCGGGTTGTGTTTCATTCATTTGCACTTTTACAATGGGTCTCCCAGCGCTGGAATTCAGCGACTCTTTTCTGGACAGCCCGGATTTCAGAGAGCGACTCAAATGCCACGAAATTGAGCTGGATCGTACAAATAAATTCATAAAGGAACTGATCAAAGATGGCAACATGCTTATCAGTGCTCTTAAAAGTGAGTTTTGTCTTGTGTGTTTCTCTGAATGTATTGTAACGTGATTTGTCTGATGTAAAAATAAAAGTTAACAATAATAATAATAATGAGAAGCTTTAGTGCTTTAGTTAATAATGAGAAGCTTTAGTGCTTACTGATAAAAACGCTTTAATTTCTATAAAGCATTTTCAGGAAAGCAATGTGATGTTTTTAACTATAGCCAGTTTAATATAATTTAACAGTATTGAATTATTTTATATTCGTACGTTATATCAGATCACATTAGTATAGCTTTGATTTTTTTAGACTTACGATATGGTATGTTTTTTTATTGCTTATGGTATTTTTACTTAATAACTAGTTAAATAATAACTTAAGTTTATAGGTTTATGTCCTCACCGATGTCTTGAGAAAGGCACAGAGGAATGTATTTATAATGTGTTAAAAAAGGATCTGTGTCAGACTAGTATGACCTTTTGCCCTGTGAAATACCATGAGAGTGCTTGATATTTCATTTCTTGAGGGTTCAGGCTCTTTTGTAAAGAACCTTCATGTACCTTAACAAATTTTTATGAGCTATTTTTATGAGTGTCTTTCACGCCCAGCTGTGCATACACATTTTATTTTGTTTTTTGTATATTATGGCTGTTTTAGAACATGATCAAACCACTATAATCTTGGTTCAAGAAGTGAAAACGTCCAGGGTTTGTGTATGGCATCATACAATGCATGTTTATTCAGCTGAGATCTGATATGATATCTGAAAGGAGTCAAGCTTACAAGACATACTGATAAGTGTCTTCTCTACCTTCTCTGCTCAGGTCAATATTGGTTATTTATGTTTGCAGTGCAATATTCAGTCTTTAGTCTCTGTGCGCTATCTTTGAACCTCAGTTGAATCCAATCCGACTATTTCTATGTATTTTCAACAACTTGTCTACCACAATATAGTCAACACACGGCAATAGACATATTTAGTCAGTGTCTTCCATTTAGGACCTAAATCTTAACAGTTAGTAAGTAAGTAAGTCAGGTTTTGTGCATTTCTTATAACAACTTATTGTTGAAGTTTATAGGTGTGAACCTTTAGATTTGTTGTGAAACAGCTTTTGTACCATATAAAAGACAGGGAATGTCTTGCCTTTAAGACCCAAATCTTGTTTTACAATATGCTTTACAATTCCAAGTATCTTGTGAGGTCATCTCCTTCCTGTTGTTCCAAACAAATCACCGTTTACATAACGTCACAGTTATGCTTTAAAACCCAACGTTAATTTGTTAAGCTTTAACATTTACCAGTGAAAATTTGAGCTTTGTAATATTAGTGATAAGTAAATTCTATTTCACATATTGAAACTCAGTTGTGGTCTCTTCAACAGATCTTTCTGCAGCTGTGCAAAAATTTTCCCAGTCTCTTCAAGACTTCCAGTTTGAGTGTATTGGAGATGCAGAGACAGATGATGAGATTAACATCGGTAAGTGTCCACAGTCCACACCAAGACCCAATATAACGAATGTTGGCAACTGATTAAGCTGCAAATTTGATACATGCATAAGATGACTGATAGAATTCAGTAACTGAAACATGGTTTAGGCTGTCAGCAGCTAGCTTTCCTGTAGCTCAACTATATGATAATAGCAACACCAAGGTCATGGGTTTGCGCCCCAGGGAATGTACACAGTGATAATTTGTATAGGGTAAACGTACCAAATATTTCTGTGTGAGCCAAATGCCTGTAAACTGTAAATGCTTGTGTGACTTTCATGCATCTGTAAGCTGTGAATTTGCAGCTGTTCTTTTGAGTCCCCCACCAACACTATCTAATAATGTGTAATAAAACCGAGAACATTGCACATTGCTGTTCTGTCCTGCTGTAGTGCCACAGCCTCATAGTGTCAAACACAACAACGATTCTTTATCAGACTGAAACAATTGCTGCCTGGCATTTAGAAAGCCACAAACCCAAACAACAGTCTGTAAGGAAAGTTTGGAATCGGAGCATTTCTGCCTGTCCCTGGCTTTCCCTATGGGTCATAATAATGTTGCATATTTGGACTGTTGAAACTGCAACTGTGCAAAGGAAAGTCTATTGATAATCGCATTTTTTTTGGCATGCTGGGAGGCAAAGACTGCAGGGAGCTTTTAGTGTGAATGGTGATGTTTGTTCCATTGCTTTTTGTTCCATTTATTAATAATTGCTATACACATATTTACATTGGCATATACATATTTTTATCCAAAGCGACTTACAGTGAATTCAGTGTATACATTTTATCAGTACTTGCATTCCCTGGAATTGAACCCACAACCTTTGCCCTGCTAGCGCAATGCTCTACCAGTTGAGCTACAGGAACACATATGAAAAACACAACAATCTTAGAGTCAAGGCTTATTGGCAGTTGCATATATGTGCATATATGACTATCTCAACAGGATGATCATTGTTTCATGCATGCGTGGCTTTGCTATTTAGGTGCATCTCAGCGGATCTATGAGTGTCCTGCCGTGCATCAAAGCAGCTGATTTGTTTTGCTGGAACATGATTTTTAAATGACTGAGGGTCTGTTTATCTGCAGGCCTTTGCTCTTAAAAGAAAGTAGTTGAAAGTAGTTCTTATCTGAGGGTCTAATTGGATGTCTGGGGGAGTTCAGATCTCATGAGAACGACGGGGGGCGGCTGTCAAGCGGGACCCTTTCTCCCTTATCACCAAACAGAAAAATGCTGCATATTCCCGGGACAGGAAGTGATGTGGCATTCTTTGTTAAAACAACAACAGCAGCAAAGCACAGAACTCATAACGCTGAAATTCATGTGCTTTCAGTAGCATTACATAATATCAACAATTGTGTATTTTACAAACACTTTCCCACAGAAAGTATGTAGAAAATATACATCCACAATAGCGCTATTTTAAATCATGTCTCGTGTGCAGAGTTTAGCTCACATCTGGATTGTATTTGAGCAGTGCCCCCGTAACAGACTATTTTCAATAACTAGCATTAATAATCACATAGAATCAACAATGGATCACAGTAAAACATGCGATTCGACTTACAGTATGAAATATTTATCTTCATTTTTAGTCTCCGGCTGGCCGGTCATCATTCTTTCACACTTGAGAGGCTCACACAGGAAATGTGTTTTATGTTACTCTTACATTTCTACATTTTGAACATGTGGTCTGATGTTTCTTGAATGCCCCATTGTGCATCGATTACTTGTGGGTGGCCATGACGGGTTTTTTTGCACGGCTAATATTACATTTA
>JAZGTK010016111.1:0-12880 GCA_036877625.1 Ambastaia sidthimunki
TTGTGGAAAATTGCTTTTTAAAATGTAACGATTAATCGTGTATTAATTTCACAATGATTGCACAATGGGGTCCGAAAATCTAAGACCACTAGCAAAAACACTTCTGCCTTCTTTATTACATTATAAATGACATCAGTATATTAATTTGGAACTGAATTAATTTACATGCATTTCAAAGTTTCTTAGTACTCAATATATGTCCTAGTTCCTCAGTTCTTTTAAACATTTCTTAGTAAATTCTTTCTTCTGAATTTCTCAAAATCATAAAACTTGATTTACATTTTTTTATTTAAAAGACATGCTTGATATTTGATGTGATCTCGGACCTTAGGACCCCATCCTAAAAAAAACATTGTGATAAAAAGCAAAATAATTTTAAGTGACATAAGCAGTGATTAACTGCAAGAAAAACATGACAATAGATTTCAGAAAACTGCAAATGTATTTCAACATTAGCTGTCCTACATTGCCCCCTAGTGGCTGGACTGAGAAAACTCTGACTCTATTAATCTGGTCTTGTCAGTCCTGGTTTAACCACATAGTAGCCAGTAAGTTCTCACCAAGTGTGAGAACACACATGAATTTAGGCTAACACTGCAGGTTTACATACGTAACTAACATACAGCCATTATAAAGTGTCAAGATTTTAAAGCCCACACCTGACCATAAAAATTACTGAACCATCTCAGTTCCATCACTGAACCATCTCAGTTCCATCACTGAACCATCTCAGTTCCATCACTGAACCATCTCAGTTCCATCACTGAACCATCTCAGTTCCATCACTGAACCATCTGTTTTTCCAGAACACCCCCAAACTGAAGATGTGGGTGTGAAAGTGAGAGAGATCAGATCTTACCGTTGTGGAGAACTGAACTCGTCCCACTTCAACTACCTGCGGGTCACCGGACTGAATATCAGCAACGATGGGATTAATCTAAAAAAAAAGAGCATTTACATCAAAGAGAGTTAATAAAATAAAGATTTTAAAATCTAAAAATATTAGATTGTAAGAACATTTCCCTAATGTTTCCATTAACAAAAATGTTCTGAATGTTCTAGTTTTAAAATGTTATTGAAGACACCCGCTAGGTGTTGTGATGGCAATGCAGTGACCTCTGACCTCTACTGTGTCGTTCTGAGGCTGGTGTTGGTGAGGAGATCGAGGGTGGATGTCCGTCAGGTGTGGAGGAGGATCTGGAGTGACTCGTTTGTTGTGTCTGCTTAACAAATCTCTGTAGTTCACTGAATCAAAGTTGGTCTTCCACATCAGGACCTGAAACCCAAGCGTGACCAGTAACCAGAAAGCAACCAGATAGTAAAAAAAATTACACCTTTTTTTACCTGTGAGTCTGCACCTCCTGTAGCAAACAGATCCCCATCTCGGGAAAACGCCACAGTCAACACCGGACCCTGACAGCAGAAGAAACATTGACTTTTTAAATGAAGGGTTGGTTGTTAACAGGTCTACAGCATGATCAACATATAGGAATATATGCATATAGGTGGGATCTTATGCTTTCTAAGCTAGCCCGTCTCTAAAATTGCCCGCTCTACGTTTAAGTGAAGTTTTCGTTTAAACTTTACGTAAGAGGGAGACACCTTGTGGCCGTGGAGGGTGTAGATGAGTCTTCCCTCCAGCAGGTCCAAGATCTTCACAGTGCCGTCACTTGATCCGCTGATCAGGTAGTTTCCGGATGAGTGGAAGGAAAAGCAGTTGACTCCCGCACTATGAACTACAAGATAATGTATAAATGACCAAGAAATGCAACGACCAATAAACAACTGAAAACAACAACAGTTCCTCTAAAAGGTTCTTGGAACTCTCAGTATTTTTTCTGTTACCTTGGTAATGTTGTATTAGCTTGTTTGTACGAATATCCCAAATTTTGATTGTGTTGTCCGCGCCTGATGATGCGATGCACGTGCCACTAGCGTTAAAATCCACGAAGGTTGCTGACCTAATAATACAGCGACAGTGTCGACAATGTAAACGTAAACTGAGCAAACGTAAATAAAATCAAAGCTGAGGGAACAACGCTAAATACATTCTCACCCGCCGTAGTCCGTAAAAATGTTAATGCACTGACGTGCGGCTGTATCCCAGAGACGTACTGTCCTATCATCTCCACACGAGGCGACGAGACGACCGTCTGGGGAAAATCTGACAGCGACAGAAACGTCGACAGCGAGAGAAATTTTACTTGTTAAATGTTAAACACATTTTTGGGCTCAGTTTCAAAAACAACAAATGACCTGCGTTTAAAGCTGCGATCTTAAACGTTTGCCTCTCTATCGCCACCTCTGTTCTAAACATAAAATTGCAGGTTGCTGGCAGTTATTAAATAACATGTTTAAATTTAAACAACTGTTTAGCTACAAACAAGCTACAAACGCTGCACCATTTTAGCATCCACACATTTTTAACCAAAACGAATTACAGATTGCAGCTTTAAAGTAACTTTGACTGGCAATAACAATGTTTAAAAGTACCAAAACTCGCAGTGTTATGAACAATTGCATGTACACAGAGTCTCATACCTCGCACAGCGCACCCAGTTTGTGTGTCGGTTGAGAGAATAGAGGAATTTTTTCCGTTCAACACCCCACACCTTCACAGACTTATCATCTGAGGCTGTAACCAGCCTTTGGCCGTCGCTGGAGAAATGAACGCTTCTAACGCTCGCAGTGTGAGCTTTAAACACCGTTGACTCTCCTTTTCTGGAAAGCACATGGAAAAATAACACACAACGAACATGTTTCACCTCAAACACTGGAAATTTCTGTTAAGACTTCAAAATTCTTACATGTTAGGTGTCCACAGTCGAACCGTCTGGTCTCTGGATGAAGATGCCATTAAAGACCCTCTTGGAGCAAAATGGACCCCTGTAATGACATCCGTGTGTCCCACAAACCTGAACGCCCGGGATTTAGGAGAAAGATTCCAGATCATCAGGCTCTTGTCACAAGACCCAGTAGCTGAAAGAGAAGCTGAGGTTAGGTGGGGAAGTTTTGGGACCGAGGACAGGACAGGAAAGGACTTACCCAGCTGTTTATTATTGGGACTGAAGTCAGCACAGGTAACAACATCTTTGTGGCCTTTAAAATTTCTCTCAAGGGTTGGATCCTCCTAAAAAGCAGATCATCAAAAGCATAATAAGAAATTTATTATTTTTCGATATGGCTTTTATTTCAAATAACTCTTCATTGAATCAGATGGTTTTATCATGGTACTAAATAACCACTATATTCTAGTTCCATGATATTTACACAGTACTGCTAGTTACTTATAAAAAGACATTACATAACTGTTACCACGTCCAACATATGAAACGTTTTGTCAGTGATTGTTAAATTTACTCATTAAAATAGATTTATAATCCATATATAATAATTCATAATCATAATTCACACTTCTAAAGAAGAAAATGTCACAGTCGCAAAGACCGAACTAGCAAAGAACAGCTAGTTATTTTTGCACTTCAAAATTAAATCTCTTACCATCACAGATGCCATTATTTGCGTAAAACTCGTAAAAATTATTGTATCTGCAACAATTCGTCCTTCTTGATCTTAAAAGTAAACAAGTGAAACTTCATGATATGACGCTTCCCGTGTGTCAAAACAGCCGCGGTTTACGCAGACCAGAAGAATCGCACCCCGATTCATCGCGCAGCAAGACATCACCAACCGAAACTGATACACACAAATACATCTCTGTTAAAACTACAGATTAATCCAGTTATGCTTACAAGTCACCGATTTGCACAAATAAACGTTTGCATTAACACAGTCCATGTAAACTGAGCAATAAGTCATGTTCATTGCAACAAAAGACGTTTTGGGATTAGATGCAAGCTTGTCTTGAAAAGATTATAACCGACAGCCAAATATTATAAGCATGTTTTAAGAACAAAAAATTTACGATTAACAAAATAATAAATAAATTTAGTCAAACCGGCTTCCTATGTGACCACAAAGGCGCAACAAGTGGGCTAAACCAGCCTTGGAAACACGTCGTTGCTTGGCAACAGCCACAAACTGTAATATCCCAGGACGCAGAGGTAACGTTGTAAAAAGGCCGCAGCTGATTGGATAAACGAATCAACGGACCAATCAGCGAACGCGTTACTCAGAGAGGCGACGCTTTGAGTTTGATTTAGGAAGCTAACGATAGCCGTCGTGTTGCTGAAAGATGTCGCTGAAGAGGGGCATTGGCGATTCAAAGGTTGGTTTAAATCATTATTTGCAACATGTAACGCGTAGGGTTTGTGGTTTATAGCTTATTTAAACCTAGATTTGTCGGAGACACTTGCGATTTTTAAAGGGAATCTGACACCGGCGGTGTTGCTCCGTTGCCATCACCTACCTGGTCAACACTGTCATGCTGCATTGCTTTTAACTATTACTAATAACCAAACTAACCATCTGTGTCAACTAATGGATGATATAATAGCTTGTTGTATTACAGTTTTGGACCTGATCTCTGATGCCCCGTTAAATGACATTAGCAATCGTCGTGTTATTCTCTAAATGTACAAGCCACTCGTGTCATTTTATTGTGGTCCAATAACCAACAATTGCACATTTTTCATACCACATAAATGCACAATGCATTTATCCACATTGTTGTTTTGATGTGACACTGTATGTTTTCAGTATTTGAAAAGAAGGATTCCACAGAACCCCAAATTTCAACATGTTAAAACGAGACTTGATACAGGTAAACAAACTCTTTCTGTGTAGAGATAATATTGTGAGTGGATAAAGTTGCTGAAAACGTGTTTATTTGCTAGGCTGCAGCCTGACCAAATATATGGAGAGACTGGAGGAGGCACGAAAAAGTAAGTTTTTTACTTTTAGTTGCTTGATGATATTAACTTTCAGCTGTAAGATCCATTTGCTCTCGGAATGCTCTTGTTGTAAACAGGAGATTTCTTGTCCGGCGGATCTTTATTCCCACTGATACGGGAGAGAAGGGATGCTTTGTCCACGTTGGTCGTCTTGTTACAAGTCTTTTCTGATTTCTCAGGGATAAGAAATCTTAGTTTCTTTCTGGTGTACGTGAGCAGGAGATGGAGGTTTTACAGTAATTCCTCTGTAAGGCTGGTCTGTGATAAATAACCTCTAGTGTTTTTTTGGTGAAGCTGGACTCTTGCCGGTGATATAAAGAGCTGTTAGCAGAGTTCACATCAGTCTGTTGAAGACGAGTGTAGGGTGTCTAGCCTTCATCAGAATGGAGTTTGATATTCTGGGAGTGAATATAACTGATGTTTCTTTAAATGACAATGAAAGAAATGATAACACTCAGGATCCAGGTGGGAAATTCGGAACAATTGCTAGCATACACCAGAATTGATCTTTGAACACTTTTTCACAGAAACACAATGTTTGTCGTTTGGCTCCTCATCATTTAAACGTTAATCTGTTTTTTTTCAGACTACAGATATCGAAAGGATGAGCTTTTCAAAAGGCTGAAAGTTACTACGTTTGCACAGCTGGTAAGTGTAGAATGACTTATTAAACGTAGCCTTTATTTTTTTTGTGTACATATTTATTAATATGTAAAATTTGTATGTTGATTATTGCAATATACACAACCAACCAAAAACCTTTTTATGTAAATGCTTAAATTCTTAAGAAATAGTGTCTATATGTGTCTATATACAAATTTATTTAAAAAAGCAGTTCTTAAAAAAACAGGTTCTTATAGGATAACAAGTGCCCAGTAAATTCAAACTCATGTAATACTATTTACAAAATTGTTAGGAGAGACAGAATGAATAGAGTTTGCAAATAGTTTTTAAAATTAACAGCCGTTTATGTTCATGACTTTATTCTAAAATGTATTTTAACAAATAATAATAATAAAGAATGAGTGCGTGTCCAAACCTTTGACTTGTACTGAACTTTTGCATTTACAAGAAATGTTGTTTTCTTCAGGTAATCCAAGTTGTTTCTGTGTCAGATCAAAATGACAACATAAAAGATGAAATGGCAAGATTAGACGGTAAAGTTTAGGTTTTTCTGTTTTGTTCTTTTGATATTTGTGTATATCTTACACAGAGGTTTGATAATATTCTGATATCTGCTTCATAAACTGATTTATTTGTTCTATTTATGTTTTTTTGTGGTTTTAGATGATGTTTCAATCTCCTCCGAGTCTCCAGGACTGGATCATCTGACCGATCAGACCAGCAGCTCCCCTCAGCCTACGCTTGTTCCACCACAGAATATTAACAGTGAAGAATCCGGTGACACTGGCTTTTCTCCTCGATCCACCCTTCAAAGGTAGTCCAGTCATCTCTCTAACACGCTCTCGGTTTCTGTGGCTGTAAAGCAGTCTTTAAAATCCATCCAATCAGATCAGACTATCATTTTATTCATCTAACCCATCTCCTCTTCTAAAATTTCCTCTATTGTACACCTACAAGAGCTCTGATTGGCTGGTCTGCTTTCTCATGGTCTCAAGCTCCACCGAGTCTGTTTGGGAGCAATCAGACCCCGTCCGCGGAGACCCTGTGGGGGGGAACAAAGAGATTCAGTTTACGTTCTCTTGTAACTTGTACTCCTGACTGTCCTGGTTCGGTGTAACCCAAAGTCTCCGGGTTTATTTATAGTGTCATCAGTGGCATGGGAGAAATGGACCTCGACAGAAACGGGCGGAAAACCGATCGGCTATCTCCAGTGTCTACTGGAGATAGCCGATCCAACACCACAGACTCCCCCTATTCCGATTGTCCGTATCTCCTGCTGGATGTCCGGGACAGAGATCAATATGACCAGTGCCATATCATCAGTGGTAGGAAACATATTTGTCCTGCACGGACAGATAGTGTATTGTTAAAAAATAAAATGATGAAATAAAATGTGACCTGTGCTGGCAAAATGAGTCAAATTTCCAAAAATGAGTTCTTACAATGAGTTGTTACCACATTCCCCATTAAAAACCCTTAATGATGTATGAGACACAAGTTTTTAATAAACATTAGAGAAAGATTTGGGAAGGTTCACCTCTTAGAAAATACATTTTTTAAAAGATGATTTTAGATGTTTAACTGCTGTTTGGAGCATTAGGATCATTAGAAGAGGGTTTAATGAACTCATTTTGTAAAAAAGAAAACTCAAAGTAGACTAAAATTGACATTTTAACTTGTTTTGTCTGTAGCTGGTAATTAGCTTGTGCTCATTCTGACTCATTTTGCCAACACGGGTCATAAATGTTATATAAATGTGTGTTTTGCCCGCAGCGTATAGTTACCCCATCGCAACCTTATCAAGAACAATGAATCCATACACTAAAGAAGTACTTGAATATGTATCCTTTTGTTGCTGATCTCTGATCTGTGAAAATGTCTTTATTACACTGTATTATACCTGTTAATTCAGACATGTTTCTGTTTATTTAACCACACCAAGCCCAACACAACATCACAGTGATTTGTGTGACTTGAAATCAATCATTTTTGTTATTCCTGCGTCCTTGAATATTTTACTTTAACAACGATGTAGAAAAACGCTTCAGGAAAGATTATAATCGTCTACGATGAAGACGAGAGGATAGCGAGTCAAGCGGCCACCACCATGTGCGAGAGAGGCTTCGAAAACCTCTTCATGTTGTCCGGGGGTGAGTTTTACTGACCGCTGCTTCGATGGCCGTGTATTAAAACAACATTCATTGATTTTCTTCTGTTATTGCTAAAGGGTTAAAGGTGGTGGCTCAGAAATTCCCTGAGGGATTGACTACTGGCTCCATTCCCGTCTCCTGCCTCCCGTCACCCTCCGGACCGGCAGGCCGTAAACGGTCGGCACCGCATCAGACGCTACAGCCGGCAGAAAGAAAGTGGCGGTTTACCTCAGAGGACCTCAGCAGAGTCCAGCAGTATCTGGAGGAGGTGTTCATACCCAGCCAGCCCAGCAGTGAGTCACAGTTCAGATCCAGTGCCTGTTTTTAAATGTGGTCTGTCTGCTGCATCTTCTGTCTTATACATTTTCAGTGTAGTATGTAATGCTCAACAGTAGATGGTGGCAAAATTTCCAGTTGGAGCTTCAATTGTTAAATTTTACTGGAGAACCTTTAATAGGTTTTTAGTAAAGCTATAATGAAGATTCTCATGGTTTAGTTTTGGTTAATTTAGCAGTTGAAAAGATAGTTGTAAATGTCTCGTCTTCTATGAAGCGCAGAGGAAGAATTGAATCTGATTTTATTGTCAGGCATTCCACAGAATAAATGAACTTGAGAGTAAACGCTGACAGAAATGTCATTTTTGGGTGGACCGCCCCTTTAAAAGTGGTTTGTGTCTCATTGTAGGCCGTCTGGGGAGCAGAATGTCCACCAGCAGCGCTCGCTCAGAAACGTCGAGTGTTCGGAGCGGTCGACAGGGCTCGTCTCTGGCAGGATCAGAGAGCGCTCGCTCGCGGAGCAGTCGACCCTGGAAATGACCCTGTTTTCACCTCCATCATCGTTGTCTTGATTCTAATGCAAATAAAGATTTGTTTTCATTTGTGAGGATTCCTGATGGACACTCATCTTAATGAAGTACACTCAAAAGTACGCTCACTCTAAAGTACACAACTGGCACTTTTTTCTTTCTTTGGTGTATTCACATACGAACCTTGTAATCCAGATTCAAACTGGATTAAAAGTTGTATCTGTTTGTGATTTATTGCCTTTTTTACAGTTTTGGGGCATCAAGAAACATTGATATACTGCTGATATATGGTCTGATACCTATTTTAATGCACATGCAGTATAGAGTTCTATATGTTACATAGATAATATTAAGTGTGTGTTTAGTGGAAGAACTCCACCTATGGATGATTCACATTCTCTTTTAATGTGCTATGCTAGCTTTCCGTTAAGCACGCTGGATTAGCTAAACAGTATTTACTTGCTGAGTAGGTACATATGCAAAAACACTTTAGAAGTATTTAGATGTGCTGTTTTTAGGTCTTAACTGCAACAATGGTCTTGTGTTTTGTTTGGTGCTTTCTGTTCAATGAAATTCTTGCTCCTGCTGGTAACATCTACTTTACTGTGATTTTAATGTTCAAATGTAGATGTTATTACAGGTATTAATGAAGATTTTTTAATGTTGCTGTGTGTCACTTTGCTTTGTCTGTCGTAAAGCTTAATGAAGGAACTTTAAAGGCATTTGCTGGATTTGTCGCCGATCCTTGTTTCTGTGCTTTTTTGACTGAATTCAGACTTTTCCCAGACTTTGTTTTATTGTCCGGTTAGGAATTTAATTTAATCTATGTCAACTACCTGATTTGTTATGATACTATATGGCTGAATAAAGAATTGTTTTATATTGTAGACTCAGTTGATACCCACTTACATTTCAGGGAACTTGTGAACTCACAAGCGTTGTGTAAAACCTTGTGAATTTTATGATGGATGCACCTTTTGGGGCTACGAAATCTCGGCCACCATTCACTACTATTATAAAGCTGGAAATAGCCCCGATACTATTTATTATAACTTTGATTCTGCTCAGCTCAAAGAAGAAAGTCCTAAACACTTAGGATACCTGAGGGTGAGTAAATTATGGGCTAATTTTTAATTATGTACTTAGACATCACAATAACCCTTAAAGTCAGAGTTGTAATTTAATAAAAAATCAATTACTTGGATGGTTCTTTAACGTTTATTAACTTGTTTATGCTCTTCGATTCATCACTGAAATTTTCTTATTTGTTTAGTATGGATTGTTCTTGGTGTGCTCCATAATGACCATCAGGGCCAGCCAGGTCTCCTGAGCTGTGGGGACGATCTGATTGGCCGGCAGGATGAAACCATAGCGACCGGTGTCTCTCAGCTCAAAGGTGTAGGAGTACTTGATGCCCTGCTTGTAGGTCCAGTCGATGGTGCCTCCACTGGCCTGGTCTGTAAACAGTGAGAACAGTTAGCAAGGAGGCTGTGCCATAGTTTAAGTAAACTTTAGGTTGACTAGCCTTATTAAACATTGAATAAACTTACAGATTGTGGTTATGATGCTACCGTATCGGTAGCGAGTGTTATACAGAGACTGCAGAGCAGCGATGGCCTGTCCTGCAAGTTGATGCTGAAATTACAACACAAAACTCTTGTGAAACTTTCTCAAACTCAAACTACTTACGTTTATATAGTTATAGTCAGCGAACAATTTTACGTTGTAAGAATGATTCCCTTACGTTTACTTTACATAATATTAAACTTTAAAAATGTTACTTTGAAAGTTCTAGGGACATTCAAAACGTCCCTTTTTTAGACATTGTATTACCGTTATTGGTTAAAGAAACATTATGCTGTGACATTTTTAAAATGTTCCACTAACAACTTGAGGAAAACCATTTTGATTTATGACATATAACGTTAAAAATGCTGTACTAACGTTACTGCAAGATTGTTTTTGATAATTTTGAGAATCTTTTACAGAACGTTACAGAGCGTTCTGACAACATTTCCTATCAGCTAGGAAGTTTCTAACATACCAGTTCTGCCTGGTCTTTGGCAGGAGTGCTTGTGTAGCCGTACGGATAGAGGAGCATTTGGGAATAGCTGTGAATGGATACGAAAGCCTTGAAATTTCCATGAGACTTCACAAAGTCCACAATGGCCTTGACTTCTGGTTCAGAGTTAGCTCTGGGCCCGCGGTAGGTCTCAGAGCAGGGATTACTGCTGGCACCTGGACCTATAGACACGAGAAGGTATCACATACAAACACTTCACGACCCAACAAATCAAACTACAGCAAACTCACCTCCGAAACCAGCGTCCCAGTTTCTGTTGGGATCAACTCCGACACAACTGGAGCCGGCGTTTGGCTTTCTGGTTTTACGCCACATGCGGTTCTTAACCAATCAAACAACCGTATTAAACAATTGAAATGCAGAAAGTAAGAGAGAGAGATTGTAGTAAAAATCGAAGGTTGGCTGTGACATCCCAGCTAACAGTGAACGTTCTTATAATGTTCTCTAAAAGTTCTCCAAGTTATCAAAATGGTAACGTTGCTGTAAAATTTGTAAACGTTTTTAACATTATATATAATATATGTTACGCTTAAGTTGTTAAAGGAACATTTTCAAAACATTACAGAATTAAAATCTGTTTAAATAATGTTTTTATAACCAAGTGATAATGTTAATACAACGTCTAAAAAAATTCACAACTTGAACGTTACTAGAACATTCAAAATAACGTTTTTACATTACAAAAGAAACATTAGGAAAATGTTCTTACAACCTAAAATTGTTAGCTGGGATTTGGTCACAACAAACAATTGTTTGATTAAACTAAAAGTGTAAATGTTTCGATTGTACAACTCACAGAGGTCTGAGTGAACTGATAACCGTCAGGGTTGGTGACGATCTCCAGGAAGATGTCGTAGTTGTTGAGAATGTCAGTCAGTACGGGGTCACGTCCGTAGTCAGTCACAATCTGTACAAATAAAGTGTGTTTGAATGCATTTCTATTTGTACTACTGAATCTATTCTCATCATATATTAAGATTCAAGACCTTTATTGTACTAGAATGAAATTCTTATTTTGTTGGCTTCTCTCGAGAAATATGAGGACAACAGACAAAACAACAAACAATAGCAGAGGTCAGATTACTTTGTGAAATAAAAAAAACACTAAGAATAAGAACTAATAAAATTCACAGTTTGATGTGAATTTTATGATGCAATGCATGACAAAGTGACAGCAGTAAAAGTAAAAATTTAAGTGGTGATAAAGTGTCTGTGTATTGTTTTAAGTTGACAGTGCTAATCAGGCTAATGCAATTTAAAGTAGATGAAAGTTTTAAGCCGATTGTATTTGCTGAATAAGTAAAAAAAACTGTTTTACCTTCTTGGCGAACCAGATTCCACTGGCCTGTGTGACCCATTCTCTGGAGTGGATACCAGTATCAATCCAGATGCCAGGACGACCGGCTCCAGTACTGAACTGAGTCCCACAACATCAGATCAGAATGAGACGTAAGAAAATTCATTTCTCTTGAATTATAGCTGGTGTGAAGTTTCAGTGTGTTTAAAGAATATAAGTCTGTTGTTTAGGTGTGTGATTTACCTTCAGGACGCTTAGGGGACGTCCCTCGTAGCTCTGGCCAATCACAATCTTGCTAACCAGGTCACTGTTCTCTGCCACCAGCATATCCATAAATGAGTAAATCTGAAACCAGCATAATAACTTATTGAGAGGTATTTTGTGTGCTAAATTGTTATAAAGAACAAGCAACACCTCAAATGGCAACCCAAGACAGAGTCAGAAGTTCTAATGTTACTTAATAAAGTTTATTTACTTACAGTGCTCAGGTCGTGGTAGTTTGTGTAGATGAAGTCATCGGTGCTGACGGCACGAGATGTTGACATCTGACCTTGCTCTTCATTCAGCAAAACCTTCAACAAAACCGTCACCAAAAAACATATTTCAGAAATTTCAACAATTCAATGTGATTATTGTTTAAATCTGCTGAAAATGTGATAATTGTGATGAATTTGAAACAGGATTTGAAACAGTCACCTGAACATCTTCAATCATGACCCGATACTGGATGTGATTGTAAGCCAGGAAAGCTCGGACAGCCTGGAGACTGTTGAAGGGAACACGAACATCCACAGGCAGAGACTCATGAACGGGCCCCATCCAGAAGTCCAGCTTAACACAAGAGGAAACACGGAAATCTGACGTTCCTGGTTTCTAATGTTTATTTGTGTTGCCTTTATTCCAGCAGAGCTGAAACAATGAGATGTTCTCTGATCTTCACAGAGTTTTACCTCAAGAGCTTCTTCTTCAGAGAGTTCCTTCAGGAGAGAGATCTGAGCTGCATCTCGTGGACTGATGCGAAGAACCTGATGTCTTCAGAGATACAAACATCATCACCACATGTTACAT
>JAZGTK010016112.1:0-12880 GCA_036877625.1 Ambastaia sidthimunki
CAGTATTACAGTGTTTGATGTTAAGCGACCAAAGGTGTGCATCTTTAGGTTGTTATTGGGCATGAGAAACTTTCCACCATGCCATTTAAATATTTATATTGAGCACAATGGCTTAATTATAGTGTCCAGTGTTTGACAGAGTAGCAGTGTTTTTTCAAACCATTTATTTAACCTGCAATTAAATACTCTTTCAGAACACGCCTTGGTTTGCACTGAAAGGAAGTCATTTTGTTAATCTTAGGCCATTTTTCCACTTGATCGACCTGACTGAATACTCAAAACATCCACCTTTCATTTTCCTCTACCATGCACACTATATGCTCTGTACACAGACTCATGTCAACTGTCAACTGCTATGTGTCAGATGATGTCATACTACATCCTTCATTTAGACATGTCACTAGAGCCCTTGGTCACAGACAGCAGTTTTAAAACCTCAAGCCATATTAAATGTAGATATATAGAGGTCCCCTAAAATATTTAGACAATTAAAAATTGTTAGATAACAAAATGGCAAACCAAGTGGCATCTGCAAATAAATTATGCTAGGCTAACCATTTTTTAAAAGTTGGTTTCAACCAACTAGTCCCAATAATTTTTAAATTCATGCAGGTGTGTTAGCAGCAATTATTTAACATCACATTAACTATGAACATGTTCCATTATGTTAGACATCCAAAAAGTGTCTAAATTGTCAAATATTATGCATAGTCCCATTTTTGTCTAAAATCAGTTTTATATTATTTTTATTTTTTTAGGAAAACAGTACAACAATGTTTTATGACATAGTGACATAATAATGCCATGGCTATTTGGGTATGTACCATTGTACAGTGTTTTTTTTTCTGAACATTTGTAATGAATTCCATGATGTAAAATGATGTAAACAGCTGCATTTATATGAGAGAGAGAGAGAGATAGAGAGAATCACTTTTGAGGCCGTTGGCTTGAGGGCTGTTAAATGCTTAAGCCTGTTCCTCACCAAATCACTTGCCTTTAAACTTATTTTTTAAACACTGTGGCAATCATTTGGGACCTTTTTTGCCACTACACAGTGAGCGAGTCTCCTGGCAGAGTTACACCCTGCCTTACACGCACTAATCACAGGCTAAATTTAATGTTAGCCTCTAAATTTACCATCTGCTAAAGGGACCACTCTGTGTTTCTTGATGGGTGCTGTGAAAATAGACAAGAAAGGGACTTTTTGCTCTAACTTTTCCTCTTCCTCCCCGATCTGACCACATCCTCAGCATCACCCACTTTCTTGGATATGTAGAGCCCAAAACAGAAAAATAGTTTGTCCAGTCTGCATGCTATGCAAAAGTTAGCATTAGCATAAGGCTAAAACACACAGTGCTCCATTGAGCAGCATTAAGCGCTGCGAGAAACTGAGCTGTGTTTGAAACCACAGCAGCTATTTAGTTAATAGTTTAGAGAATGTATTGCGAGGTAATGACACAGCAAACGAATCCAATAGTGTTCTTCAGTAACTTAGACAGGGTTTGTTGCATTTAAAATGGGGACATAAAATTACAGCAGTCAGTCTACAGAGAGCAAAAGAGATTGCAGTGAAGAGTCATGTGAGACTTTTGTGAACTGTGTCATGTGCTTATTGGCCTAGGGACTTTTCTTTCTTGCTTTTTAATGGTTAACAAGTAGACAATTGTGAAACAGCTTCTCTATACAGAGATGTTTTTGCCCTTTTCCCCATGGGAAATGTCTTATGTTAGCCACTGTAGCACATACTGACCATATGACCATGTCAAGGAGACCCTGCTTGCAGTTTAGCTGGTGAAATATTGCTTGACACATACTCAGATGTATTTGCATGAATACAGAAATGTATCCACAATTGTTAAATGTCGACTTTCTGGCCCTATGATTATGAACAGTATTGTCTAAAATTTGACTTTACGTTTTGTATGTAAGTCAGAGTGAACTATATAATGCACTATAAATGCTACAGATTGTGGCAGGGCAGTAATTAATCTTGAACTTATCCTTGAACTAATCCTACTGTTTAGAACATAACTGTTAAGTTTTCTTTAGTTCCAACGTGTAAAGCTCTGGGGCCTCATTTATAAAGACATGAACAGAAACATGTTAAATGTGAATGCACACTAATTTCCAATATGCTCCTACAAATAATGTTTGGCTATATGCATGAAGAATGTTAGAAAATCATCAAATAAATGCAACTCTTCAGTAAATCATGCACATGTTAGAAAGTTTAAGCATTCAACCTACAGAAATTTCTTTTAATATCATTATATAGTGAGACAAAATTTAATTTAAAGCATATACAAGTTTGTGGGTGATATGTGGATGGCAAGTTTTTCTGAAAAGTTAGTGCAGCCACAGGTTCCTTGTTGCTCCTGTTTTCTGTTCACATTTTATTCAGTATGACCAAATCACATCTACAAAAGTCTGTAGTAAGTCAGGTGTGCACATAAAAGCTTGTATGCATGCTTCACATGATTTTCAGCCATTTGTTCCTGCCTTTAAACATACTGTAGGATAAAATCCAAATAATTTTGGATAAGATCTGATCAGACTTGTATTATAAATAAGGTCCCAGATCTTCAAAATTAGTTTAAAAAGGGGCTGAGTAATATTTTATGCAAGCATAGCTTTTAACAAGATTATTATTTTTACATAAATGGTATCTAATACACAGTGTGATGTAACCATGGTTGCAATCTTACGTCACTTTAATGCTATACATGCACGCTTGTATGTACTGTATGTGAACGCTGTGCTGACAGGCCTTGATGATGATGGGGGCTAATGGTTGTCATTCGCCTTACACTGCTGACCAATTACAACAGCCTTCTCAGCTGCCACAGGCTAACCAATCTAATCAAACAAGTATCACCAAATATTGTTCTCTGTTCCCGTTGCTCTTCTTTTCTCAGTTTATTTACTAATGTCTGGATGGAAGAGTGTTTAGAAAACAAAGACTTTAATGTTTGTCCTTTCCACCTATTTTCTTTCTCAGTTTTTCTTTGCGTTACCTGTTTATGTGCCAGTGCACTTGTAGTTGTCACTCTTGGTGCTTTGTGATTGCTTCATTGTCTTAATATTATTAATAAAAATATTGAGTGTATACCATGCAGTAAATAGGTATCTGTTTACAAACTGGTTTCTTTCGTGTGGTTTTGGTTACGTTACACTTTTAATATAGGGGAGACTGGAGGATGACTATATATCAGTATATCACAGTTAACTATAAGGCCTTGAGGTATTTAAACCTATAAAGCGCTTTTTAATGGCAGCTTCTCGTTGTGGCAATTTACCCCATATTGTGTTCAATGAACTGTATCTTTTTCACAGGATAATAATGGTGGGAGAAATGTTTACTTCAATAAAAAGGAACTGTGGTCTCCCTTACAGGCATTCTTTAAAGTCTGAATTGCTTTGTATATTTGTCACAAATCAAGTTTCTTTAAAACATGTCTAATTAATTCTTACTGAAATAAGTGAAATTTAGTTTTGTGTTTATGAAGTGTGATGGATTTTTAATATCCATCAATAAGGTTTTTATTCCATCATAATCATAGCAGAAATTATGGTTTTGGCACATGCTTGCATAGACTGAGATTCGGCCTGGAGGTCAACTGTATTACTTTTCCTTTTCAAATGAAATATAAATAGCATGCAGGTTATCAGTTACACATCACGCATCCAAACTCATGAATAATCGAAAGTATCCTTGAGACATGCAGAAACGAGTAGAAAGCAAAGAGGCCATTTATATTTACTATATTGAAAATGATGCCATTCATTGTTCAAACCCTGCTGGACCATCAATGAAACCTAATCTGGAAACAACACACTCCAGTTCTGCTCTTTGTAGCAAGCTGTGTGTGCAGATTGAATTCTAACCAGCGGACTCGTTTTATTCTCATGTTTTTCCTCTTTTGATTAAAGTGGGTAAATGAGAGGCTGTCCTAGTTGTTCTCTGTTAGTTTTTCATTAGATCAAAGACATTTCGAACACCGCTCACGTTTTCCATCACCAGCATGGCTCAGACAGATCGAGTTATCCCTTAAAGTAACAGTTCCTCCAAAATGTCTTTATTGTTGTCATTATTTATTCGTTCTTCTGCGGAACACAAAATGATTCTATTTAAAGAATATACTGACTACTTTTATCCATACAATGAAAGCGAGTAAATACTGTGACTGTCTAGCTATAAAATGACATTAAAGCATCATAAACTCCTGTGTTCAGTGACCAGAATATGAAAGTTCTCCTTTTGTGTTCTTTAGAAGAGAGAGAGTAATGCAATGTTGGAAGGACATGAGGGCGAGTAAATCATGACTCTTCCTTTAAACACAACACTCTTGCATGGCTCATATCTCTGCACATCATCCATAAACGATGCAGAATGAAAGAGGCGGAGGTCGCTGTCTCTTTGGCTCTGGCTGGCCTCCAAGTCAGTGTCGGCAGAGTAAATGATGATCCACTCACCTCTGCCTGCCAAGCACACACACGTGTACAAGCTCACATCCATATTCAATTCCAGAAATACATCCTCAGATAGTATTTTACACCCAGTGTGGACGGCTGCAGTCAAGCATCCATGAGGAACGAACAGGGCCTAAATCAGCTTCCTGTACACCAGGCTGACCATCACAGCCAAGAAAAACAGCCATCACTATCATTCTGTCATCTGAAGAAACCAGCCCTACTGTTCTGTTTTCTACAGCAGATTAACCACAAGCTCATGAAAATATGATGACTGTACCATGCATTGACAAGATTAAGCCGCTTGACACAGGAGTTTAAGTCCTTCTGGCGGTTTTGGTCCTCGCTTGAAATGTCATTTGGCACAGTGCCTTTGTGAGTCAACTGCATGTGGGAAAACATGATAGAGAACCATTAATGCACAGTACACATTGTATAATTAATTAACACATTCTTACGCATACATCATTATAAAAATGGTCTGTGACATTTACTGTATCAATTGTATATTGTATCAATTGTATTGAGGTATCATAGAAATGTATATAAGTTGCATAGAAGAATCTTAAAGGCAAAACATTTGTGAATGCGTTTCAAACAGGCTGAAGCAGGCCTGTCTTTGGTTGTTTAAAGAATATAAATAATTTTCTCTACCTATAAAATGACTTTCCATTTCAGTCACAAACCTGTCTTATTCTTAACTCCTCGTCTCAAACCACCTGACTTCATTCCTCTGTTTTTTACAATCCAATACATTTTCAATCAAAACAATCAAGTCCTTGACTGAAATATACCAATTACAAAAGTAAAATGGCTTGTGAAGCAAATTATAACATAATTTTAGTCTTTGGTCGACTTAGTGACTTTAGTAGACTTTTATGCTCTGTTACTTTCCACTATCATCAACACCCTTTTCCAATCCAATACAGTATTTCATCTTTTTCCAATTTTTCAACCTTTTGTCATTCAGTTTAACACTTACACTGGCAAGTGAAAGATATGGTCTGCCATCTTTTGTTCCATTATCTCATTTTGCCATAATTCATGCTGGTTATGTCTCACCAAATATCTGTGTTCAATTTACCGCAAGCTGAAATCATGCTAAAGTTTCCACAAACCCAAGGTAATGTCTGAAAAGCAGATTTGTTTCAGTCCATTTTATGATCAAGTTCAGGATCTGTTTTGGATCATGGGAATGTCTTCTTATGTGATCCATTGTGTTATTTCTTTCCCTCTCTCTCTCTCTCTCTCTCTCTCTCTCACTCTCTGTCTCTCTCTCATTGTCTCTTTTTCACCTCTATACTTTCATCTACCTTTTCACTGTAGTACATCATTGTTGTTTGGCTGGCCTTACTGTAAACCCCAAGACTGAGAGCTCTGGTCTCTCTCTCCTGCTTGCCTGCAAGGCTGAAACCAGCTCTGGAAAGTTTTCCTCAGTCTTAATCCTGGCACAGTTATTCCACTCTATGTACGTGTTTATGAAGTCCTGACAAAATCCTTCCTTTTTAGCCTCTCTCTCCCCTTCACTTCCTCTCTCTCTCCCTGTGGGCCTTGACTAGCTGAGATTTAATTTCAGTTCTCCTGCCTAGAATATTCTAACCTTTTGTAGAACTAGTAATGGAGTTGATTTGAGACATTATTGTGTTTCTCAAGCTGTATTATAAAGTTTAAAGACCCCATGAAATCGAAATTATAGTTCTTTGGCTTTTAGTCCAAGTCTTTTAGAGTTGAAACAATCTTTTTGCTACTATACACTTGAATATTGTCAAATGTACTCTTAAAGGATACACATTTAAAACTCAGTTGTTCTCTATTAGGAAAATGGACCAAATAATTGATGACACATCTTGCACTGCATAGCTTTTAGTCCAATCAAATGGTGGCTTGTCCTCAAGCCAAGTACCAATTCACCAGACGTTTCCCAGCTGGCTTATATTATTGCAGAAGGTCTTAAGAACGTTCCATGCTTATAGGGAATTGAGCCTGGAGAATTTTATTTGATTCTGAAATTATTTTAACATACCTGTATTTGACAGAGATAAATTGAGGAAATTCTCTATTTGCTATGTAATAGAGATGTAAAATTTATCTTTGAGAAGATTAGTAGACTCTGCTAAACGTGTTCATGCAGTACAGCTTAGCTGCTTTTGTGGCAAAAATATGGATGGGATGGATTATTGTAAACCTTAAAATGGAAACGTGTGGTTTCTGGGACTGAAACTCATGGCCACATATTGGACCACAGTTAGCCCTGTTGTAAAGATAGCTTAACTTTCTGCTGGAAATCTGTATGCCCTGATTAGATTTTAGATTCAGACACTTACAATTCACGGTGGCAAGTAATTCTGTTTTGAAAGGGAATTCTGATCAAATACAACAGCTCTGGCCACAGCTGATATGATGTAATTCATAAAACCCTTGCTAGCTCATTTTACTGCCTTAATTAACATGTGCAATCACACTGTAAATCACAGTTATTTGAAAATGTTATGTTTGTATATCTTTTCATTTCTCTCCTTTGGCTGCATGTCACAATATCTGAAAGCGAATGGAACAGCTCCATGAGCCGCACAGTATTTTATAAAACACTAAATGTCCGATTAAACCTCAAGAACTTCTGGACAATCTCATTTTTAAAAGGCAAACTTGAGCAATGACATTAAGAGCAATTACACACTAGAGCTTTTGGTGGAAATCTTTGCCAGAGTTCCTTCATTTGGTGTGAAAGCATTTTTCCAAACTTGGGTGCACACCAGTTTAAAAGAGAAAAACAACACTGACGAAAAGACCAGCATTGATGCTTACCAGCATTTTTTCTGTGTTTGTAATTAAAGTATTTCATATGTTATCAGATCTGTTGGGGCGAAAACATAGGCCTATGTTATGTATGCAAACAAAGACATGAATGTCTGTCCAACACATTTCAATGGTATGGCCCTGAATTATAAATCATTGTTAAAAACTTAAAAGTTAAGGAGACTAAACATTGATGTTTTATGTATTTGTTCAATAACTGATTTTTGTTCATTTTTATATTACAGCTTTTTTTGCTTAGCACGATCCTTTTAACCTTATTATGACAATAAAAAACTGCTTAAAGTTCTTCTTGCAGTAACACCAGAAAAATGTCACATAAAATACATAAGCCATGTTTCTCAGAACGCAATACATGAATTCAAGCTTGCATAGCTAAAAGCATTTGCATATATGTTTAGCATTGAGTTTTTTCAGAACTTTCAGTCTCTCTCTCTAAACATTGGCCTTTTGGTGAGACTGTAGAAAAGAAAGCTATCTGTGGTTTTCTCTCTCTCTGCTCTTTCCCAGAAAGATGAATCAGAGAGGACTGACCGCTGAGTGGCTGAGGTTCCTTTCATCCTGCTCTTAAATCTTCCAGTGCACTGAAGGGGGTCCAGGACTGCACCATCTCAGCCCCCCCGCAGGGGATAAAGCTGTTTAGACAGTCTTGGCCCTGGATTTAAACACTAGAGATGAAGACAGAATTCACACTGAGATCATATCAGCAGCTTATTTATGAGCTGGATTAAATGTTTCATTTTGCCCTTCATGTTTGTTTGAAAATGACAAAAACATTTAAATTGATTTCATAAGCGTCATAGCCACAGTTCAGCGGTTAGCACACATTCGTCAACAAATTGCAAGTGACATAAATAAATTCAGCTTGTGAATTCAGTTTCCAAAAGGCCACATTTAAACTTTTTGCAAGTAACAAGGCAACAAAAACGTCATCAAACAACATCAAATACCTTTACCAACACCAGGATTGAGGGGTTTATCAGAATATTAATTGTGAAAATTTATTCATTTTAACAGAAAAATTATTTTAAAACTAGTTCACTAAAACATTAGTAACTCCACAACTCATTTTATTGCATCACATCACTATACAGCACTGACTATACATGTCACATACAATATGATGCCTCAACGCTCTTGGTTTTGCCAGGGCTGTCACTAAAATTCACAGGGCCAAAAATTCAAAATTATGATTGGCCCATTATAGGCTATACTATAGGTATCTTTAGTGCCCATTGCTCCTCACACAAAATTTATCATATGACTTGCTATAATGTGTCTCCCCCACTCCCATTTTTTTTTATTTGTCTTTGGAAAAGACAGTTTTGAAGATTCCTGTAAAGGGAACAACATTACAGAGTAAATGATCTTTCATGTTTGCAAGATTTATGAGTGTATTGTATTTTAACTCTGTAACTTGGTATAATCTCCATAGATCTGCAAGAGTAAGTTGCATGGGTGGATGGTTTCCTGATAATGATGATTAATACTGTGCACTTTATATTACATCCAGATCTGTCTGCAAGAAACAAACAGAGAACAGTCTTTAACACGGATCTAGCCTTGCCTCTATGGTACCGCCTTATAGTACCACAACTGACAACACAGATCACATCAATTTTACCAGCTCCATAATAGTGAGGCCCGGGATTACTAACGTCACAAGACACCAGCCGCAGGAAATGACCAAACCCTGTGTGCCGCTAAAAATAAGGCTTGTTGTTAAAAGAGAATAGGACCAGGAAGGCAGCAAAGTACAGCAAATATTATTACTATTCAACTGCTGGTCGACCACAGCACTGTTTTTGGAAGGAGAAACAAAAGGCAGAAAAAGTAGCAAGAGGGGCTCATGGGATTGAGATTGGTGAACAGAAAGGACTCCAAAACTTTGTGAGCTTCTGACAGACACAACGTTTCAAGGCAGTACTGAATGCTTCTTTTGCACGGAAAGCCCAGAATGCTTTGCAACAAGTTCAGTGAAGAGAGAGAAATGTTAATTATAAAAATATTGCAATTATTTATTCAGTACCAAATCAATAAAAATGCCGTTCCAAATCAGTTACTTATGTTTACTTAATGTTAAAACACTACTGTGAAAAGCAGCTGCCTATGTAGGCAGCAGGCGTGAGGCAGCTCTCTAGATTTGGAATAGACCCATAAAGTGCTGGAAGTCTGACAAAACAAACTATGAGAAATAAAAAGGGGGAGTGAGAGGAAGAGGGAGGAAGCGAGTGAAAGAAAAAACAGCACATGAGCTGCCTCGTTCACGTTGACTCAGCTGAAGAAGCTGTAAAACCTCAAAACCTGGAGAGCAGTAACACAAATAAAAGTCTGTGCTCGGGAGAGCAGTGAAAAGTGTCCTCCAGACTCCCATCATTTTGTTTTTCCCTGAGCCTTGGTCACATTCGCTATTGTCAGAGGAGAACAAAAAGCGCAGAGTCGTAATATTGGCACGGGACCCATTCTACAGCTCGCTTTCTCCCCCCTCACCTCCCTTCCTCTCTGGCAAGTGTGAGGCAGGCTGGCACGGTGCTGAGCCCAGCCAAGTATGGAGCTCTTCGTCGCCTCACGCGATGTGGCGCACTGACGTTTCCTGTGGTAAAAGACTGATCAGGAAGACACCCATAAAAAATGTGCAAATTCAGAGTGCCAGACACGCCAGCACGGGAAAACTGGGGAGGGGGGTGTACAAAAACTAAAATGATGACTCAAATCAGAATTGACTGGTAACCGTGTCTTTACTCTTTTGCATTTCTATTTCACATTATTTCCTCCCAGGTTTTCTCAAACCCTGTTTTCATTTAAATTGTGGCAAAGCTCCCTCTCGCTGTGTGTTTCCCAAACCAAAAGAGCTATTTCCTGATTCACTCTCTCTTTTATATAATTATTCCACAGTCTTGCTTTTTTATTTTTGGTTGGCCTCCTCTGTTCTTATTTTAGAATTACGTCATGACCTCCATACATTCTTTGTGGCTTGGCATGAGTCAGCAAAGGGCAAAGTTCAATAATGATTGGGCAGAATATGGCAGAGAGAGAAAAAAAATCTGCCAGGTCAGTTCTAGTTCAGTTAGAATTGCATGTATGGTTATTCTCTGCAAAAGTGCCCGCAATCGTATCTTCAAACAGCTACTTAGTAACTGTTGCTACTAAAATCTAATATATCACAGCAAAAACAGCAAGACATTGTTTGGTAAACTAAATCACTGAAGCTTAGCTCTTATTGGCTGCCTTGTAAATAAAATTTGTGTTTGGTAATAAATCAAATTAAATGTTGGCACAACTATATTTTTATCTACAAAACTAATCAAAAACATTTAAGCATGCCTTCAGGTCAAAAGGTTTTTACAATAAAAACAAAAAAAAAAACATTTGAGTCAAGTGACCCAAAAATTTAGATATAATATTTAAATGAAGCAAACATACTTAAATGAAGTAAACATACATGAAGTAATACCTGCACATTTAGTTTTAATACTGGGCATTTGTTTGCTGCACATACATTTTTTATTTTTTCCGGTGTTCACTCTGTGTTCAATGTTTTTAGTTGTGGTGTAAGATTGTGTGTATTGTGTCTGTATTACCTTCAGTGGATGTGTGAGTAAGTGTGAATGTCATGGTTCTTGCATCAGCCATGGGGGTGAAACTGTGGTGCTTTGCATGATGGGAAATCTGCACAACAATAAAGACATTTTCCTAATTAATCCTGCAGCCAATAAGTAGCCACAAATGACACATTCCACCCCCTCTCTCTCACACACACACACAGTAAGTGTATACACACACACACTACCTTACTACAGAGTGGGTTGTGCCGTGGCTGCAGTTTAAAATGGCCGACTGTCACGCCATTCTCCGCTCCTCTGGGCTGATTTCACTGTAATGTACCGAGGGGTTTCGAGGGTGGATGAAATTATGTGGCTTATGCTATTTAGGCCAAATGAACTTTCTCTGTGGGGAATGTGAAAAATAAATCCTATTGCACACACACATTTAAAGCTGTGCATCACTGTGAAATGCAGCCGATGCAGCGTGAGCCTGTCTTTGTGTTCTTCTATAACAAACAAGCACATTCAGGCAAACGATTTCCAACAGTGTTTGATAATGTGCATGTTTATTAATGTGTGTATATTTTTGTGTGTGTGGTCGTACTTGTGCGTGCTTCAGGCTATGATCTGAGTCATGGCAAGAAAACTAAAATGTCCAAACAAGCTGGAACAGTGAAACAAACCGAGACGACCCACAAATCCCACACCACAGCGCAAGGACAAACACCAACAGCTACTCATTTTTGCTAGTTAACTACACTGAATGAATTTCCTTGCCAGTCTAGGCTGGTTTATGCTGGTTAGTACTGGTTTGGTTACTGGTGATGCTGGTAAATGTGTTCTGTTCTTTGGCAAAGCCAAACCCTACATAAGCTAATAAACAAATCTTATGCATCTACACCTATAGGTGGCAGTATGGAGTTTAAGACTGTATAAATGAAAAAAGCCAGCAAGATAACAAAAACAGGGCACTTGTAAGGATTCACAGTAAAAACAGCAGAAAGAAAAAAGACTGTGTGGTACATTCAGGTCACACTCCAAATGCTTTGCTGTCTGATACACAGTCATGGAAAAGCTTGGAATCTTTCCACTAGGTGGGTTTTCAAAAGTGACGCAGTATTGAGACCTGACATTTACCTTAGTTAGTGGTGCTTGGTAAGACAAACATCACTATTACTTTTGCTCAAACTTGGTTATTGGTTTTGAAACCCCTAACCCTAAATAACACACTATGTGCCTAACTCATCCTAACTGCTTGTGCTACAGACATTAATGAGAACTCACATCATGCAGCTTGTTATGAAGATGTATTCTGTTGCTTCATCTTTTTGAGAAGCAACAGAATAGTTTCATCTGGTGGACAATAAAATAGATGAAAAACTTACAATAAAGGAGAGACCCAAGCCACATCAAGAGACAAGAATATCACAGAGACTTGTGTGTGGCCTCTGTTGACTTGAGCCAACAACCAATTACCCAGAAAACCCCAGCAATGTGCTCAGAACACCTCAACCACATAGCAACTCCCTGGCAAACCTTTTGCAGCTATAAGCACCGCTCACATTTTCATCATAAATGTTCCAAACTAGTTTACTTTGCCTCCCTTTCTCTCCCCTCTATTTTATTTTGGAAAAAGTCCGAAAATGTGCCCGACTGGCGTGGCGTGTGCAAATTGTTGGCAAGTTTATCTGGCTGGGTAAATTTGCAGAGGTGTTGTCTGAATGCCTGTGAGCTAAGCGGTGTCCTGTTTCTTGCAACCTTTACTGAGATCCAATGGAACAACCTGTGTCTCCCCTCACTTGCCAGACAGACATGGAGATAGACTTGGAGTTCAAGACCACAGGGATAGGGTTAAAATTCCATCATTCTACTCACTTACAGCCTTTCGTGCCCCAGACATAGGAGTTTGTACATCACTACCGAAACCTTAGCAGACTATACATCTGTGTTCCCTCTCACTCCTGGAGAACTGTATACTGTGTGGGAGGGGAACACCAGACAGTTGGATAATTGGCTGTGTAGCTACACTGGGAGCAGCTTTATAAGCTAAT
>JAZGTK010016113.1:0-12879 GCA_036877625.1 Ambastaia sidthimunki
TTTAATAACTGTTTTTTGTTCATTTTTAACCAAGAAAAGTTACGGATTGCAGCTTCAAATAGAATCAATTCAGATATTGTCTCCCACAGATATGAAGTAACCTTTTCAAGTTATAATATTTTCTAAACCGCCCAAAAAACAGGAGGCTGTAATGCATGTAAATTTGCTTTGCACGTTTATTTGCCTTGTTTAATACTTGTTTTGTTCATCTACACTCAGTCGTGTTTAGGTCTTTTTAAAAACCTTTATTTAACAAACCTAAGGTCACCCCTGCCCAGGGGTCAGAAGATGTCAGAGTCCAAACAGTAATTGATGGTCCAGAAGCAAGATATGAAGATATACTGTAAAGCTGAAATGTTCAGTTGCCCAAATAGGCTTTACTTGCGGCAAAAGCCTCCCCCCACAATTCACACATTTCATTTTCTTATCTTCCTTTAACCTTGAATCTGAAGATAGAGACCCTCATATGTGGTCTCCGCCCCCTGATAGATACAATTTATTATCTTGTCTCTCGTTCGTGCGCTTTTCATATTCTCTCGCCCCGCCATCTCCAAAAATAAATTCTCAAAGCTCAGGCACAGGGAGAAACAAGTCAATGTATTTCTCATTTTAGGCAGTAAATTCAGACTTTGTTCGTGAAGCTATCGCTTAATCTAATGTTAAAAAGTGTGTGGAACGTGTTGAAAGAACGGCGGACGGATGGACGGGGGCGTTTAGTTTTGATGGGATTCTTAGATCATTAAGCTTTGCTGGATTTCATTGGATAAGAGGGACTGAACTCGTCTCCTTTCATCTGCTGTCGTTCTCGTCTTTGATATTCTCCACCGATGGGAAGTCGAAAATAGACCCGTATACTCGGGATAGGGTGGAAATAGCATTTAAAACTGCAGCGTTTTGAAAGAAATGTTACGTTTTCTTGTCGTTTAAAGAAGATCAGATGTTTAAGTCGCTTATGGCCTGATAAAAAATAGGTCAGAGTATTTGTGACTTATTTTTATATTTTATTTAAACTATTTAGAGTTTTTTGCTGTGGTGTGGTTTTCTGAACAGGTTCTCTGAACAGTTTTTGAACTGGCGGCTTTAGTTGTTTAAAAAAAGTGACATAAAAATAAAGCTAGGTAGGCCTACAACATGACATCACCATCATGACATCAATGTGACATCACTAACCCGTCATGGTTCTAAAGTCTCACTCTGACAATTGTTTTCATTAATTTGTCATCCTACCTCTGCCACTTTCATTCAACACCCACTTGATCTGAATTGAACTCAAAGTGGATTAACACTGTTCCTGCTCACAATGAATGTGTTCTCACACAGCCCTGCTTAATTGCAACATCTGAGCTAACAGGGAACGTTTTCAGAACACTGGCTAATGTTCTCTAAAGGTCCTCTCATAGGACTTGTCCTTCAAAGTTTTTAACGTTCTTGCAGTAACATTAGTTGAACTTTTTTAAGGTTATATATCACATATCAAAAACATTATTCTTAAATTTTGTTCAATTTTAAATTGGAATGTTTCAAAAACATTTTTATACCTAAGCAACTATGTTACAACGTGTACAAAATGGACATACAAATGAAAATAGAAATGGAAGGTTCTAGGTTTTTAGTGTTCCTAGAACATTCAAAATAGAAAGATTTTTGCTTTCAAAGCAGAGTTTTAAGGTTTTTACTGTGCTAGTGGGATAATGGAATCTGAAATGACTGACACTTAATCTGTTTGTGACTCTGTTTCTCCACTCAGTCTGTGATCTCTACACCTGCAGTTTAGATCATCTGTCACAGTTTATGAAGAAGCCCTTTGATTTTCCATTTATTTATTTTGGAAATAGTTCATCTACTCCATCTTGTTTTTTCCACTATTGTCACCAACACAGAGGGAAACAGAGTTGACAGAGTAACAGAGTTGACAGAGTAACAGAGTTGACAGAGTAACAGAGGTGAGTTCACAGCAATGTTAGAATGATTTGAGTATTTACCGCACTCTTCTAATTCAACTCTCAACAGATCCTATTTGATCTGATTTGAAATTAAATAACTTTCCATAATAATAACAGAGGGTTTATTTCGATGTACTGCAATATTTGTTTTGCTTTGTTTTGGTCTGTAAATTCCCCATTAACTATAGGCTGCTGTTACAAGTCTCATACAGTATGTTAGTTTTAGTCATTTTGACAAGTAACTGTGGTATTAATTAATGTACCAGGTTGCATTTTCATCAGACAACCGGTCAGTGCTTTAATGAATTTTGAGTCTCCAGTGCCGGCTCATAATAAAGATGGGAATTCTTGGGAACTCATGACTGACACAGAAAAACATTAAGAATAAATGGATAAATATAAACTAATTGTAGCTCGAACAGGCTCTCGAGTTCTTATGGGCAACCTCAATTTTTATTCGCTGTAATAAAATTCCTCTTAAAGCAAAATGAAAATGATTGTTAGACAGCGGGGCTCCACTCAAGACATCAGAAGAACTTGTTCTAAAAAGCCCCAGTCGTTAGAAAGTTTAGATGACCCTTAGTGTGGAAATGAAGTGAACTTGGTTGAGTGGGAAAGGAAATTAATGTAAGTGCTTGGAAAGCTTTAATTCTGCAGCCCACCATCTCATGTACAGTATTTCAAGACTCATTAATCATATGTTGCCAGAGCACAAAAATTATAATTGCACACTGGATTTCTCATAGCTGTTATATGTGACTTAAGTCCTATCATCTAAAACTCTACAACCGTCACAGAAGTTCCAGAATCAACTGCTGGTGACATTGTTCTCATGTGAGTCTGTCAGCTGGATGAGATAACACCAGGTTTAAATTGTTAACATTAAATTTAAAATCCTGTTAACATTAACCTAGCTAACAGGGAACATTGTCAGAACGTTCTCTGTCAGGAATGTTTTTCAAAAGTTCTCTCATAGTTATCAAAGAAATTTTGTGCAGTAACATTAGCTGAATGTTTTATAATGTTATATATCGGATATATTAAAAACATGTTTCTTAAATTGTTAGTGAAACAATGTTTCAAAAACGTTACAAGTGGAACATTTAAAAAACGCAACAGAATTTATAAAATGTTTTAAAAAAAGTTCTTATTAGCAAGCAATAATTGAAACAACATAAAACTTTTCATTTTTGACATTCTTAGAACATTGAAAATAAAAATTTTAATATTTTTGTTGCTTGTTACATAATTTTTTTTTTTACAACCTAAAATTGTTAGCGGCACACGTACACTATTTGCTTACGTTGTATAAAAAGAGTGATTCTCTTCATCCTGTTTAACATCTTCTTTTCTGTTCTGCAGAACTGAAAATTACATCAGGTTTGAAACAAGAAGGTGACTTAATAACGGAATTTTTATTATCGGGTGAACAAGTTATCTGGTAAAAGTAACAGTCTGGCTGAACTGTATGAAGTGTTTTCAGACTGACCTCGGCAAGGGCATCTCTGTGGACGTGGAGGGCAGTTCTGTAGCGGCTGGTATGTGATGGCTTACTCTCCTGCTCTGTCCTCACTCACTTTCATTATGTTCCATCTTCTGTGCCAATCATCTTTCCATTAGTATTCATTTATCTCTTTATAGCTTTACTCCCTCTTGGCTTCGGGGAGGTCTCGCTCCCATCTTCCCTCTATTGTTTTTATCTGGCCAATTCAACATGCCTTGGCCCTCCACAACTTTCTCACCAGCACGCACGCTAAAAGCCCACCAATTAAAGTTCTGCCGTGCCAGAGAGACTCGCACAATCTCAGATATACTCCCAACATATAAAGGATTATAATCGGTACGTGCCATCAATATTTAATTCATTTACTTTTATGCTACTGTGACTTTGTGGTGAAGCGTTTTAATTGTTATTCGCGAAATGGCAGCGATTATTGTTTTTTGTTGGCTATGCATAAGGCGGTGAGATTGTTCTCAAAATGATAGTCTTCTGCGACGGCACCCTGGCTTGTCGCACAGGGCAGTATGATAAATAGAAATCACTCGCTGGTTGAGCCTCATTTGAATTAAATGATTGCAAAACATCTCGTCCCAAACAAGCGCAGCTCCAAGCTATAGACAAATATGTTTTCTATCATTATATGTTGATTCTTAAAAAAGGAAAATAGAAAAAGTAGTTGATTGTTTTTGGGCAGAGCTTCTGGCTTCGTCCAGACTAATCAATCAAGTTTTTGTGCTTCAGCTGCAAACGCTGGATGCTAAACCAACCTGCATCACGGCTCTGTGTTTTTGTTTCAATCTGCAATGGCCTTATTTTCAGATTCAGGGCCTCTGCTTAAAACTGTAGATTTTTGGGGGGTTAAAAATAAACAAAAATCAGTTATTGAGCAAGTGCATTACAGTTCTGCATTCAACATGATCTTCTTATCTTAGCCTAATTCACAACGGGAAGTTTATAATAATGATTAATAATTTGAGCTGTTGGGTCAGATTTCCTGGGAAATGTCAGTTTGGCTTGATTTGACTTTAATGTATGCAGTGAAAAGTATGTAAAGTAACCTGCAGTTTCTAACAGAGATGGCGGTAGAGAGACAAAAGTTACAGATTACAACAGTAAGAACTGTGAGGTAAAAAGAAAGTGAAGAAACAAGGTTCCTTTCAATACTTGAATGGTAAGAGTTTGTGAGAGCAATTATGAGCCATGTGATGTTGTAGATGTTCACAGGGGACAAGAATATCTGTGGAAATAGATCATTTTACACAGAATTATGAAAGGTGCCAAAATAAAGATCTGTCCACTAGGAATCCAAACCGGATCCTAAAATGAAGCCTAAACCCATGACTGGATGACTGTCACATTTTAAAGCGTGTTTGTGATGGTACTTGTCAGCTCGTTCACGAAACATTGTTGATTGTAGCTGCAGTGAGAAAAAACTTGCTTAATGAGTAATAGGAACATGATAGCAATTGTATTTACCAATTAACTAGGGTGTTAAAATATTGTTGTATTAGAGAAGGAGCTCCAGGTTTGGCTGGTTAGTATTCTTCAGTTAACCACTTTTTAAGACCAAAAAGTAGGTTTTCAATGTAAATTTCAGATATTTCAGCATATTATAGCAAATGTTTGAGTAAATGTAAATGTTTGGTTGTTTTCTTTAAAGGTTAAAATGGTCTTTTGTGGTGCAATAGAAAAAAAACATCTAACAGTGAACGCTCTTAGAACATTGGCTAACATTCTGTAAAAGTTGTCTCAAGAGTTATCAAAGTAAAAATTCTTGAGGTAAAATTAGTAGAACTTTGTTTAACATTATATGTCATATATCAAACATTATTAACATTAAGTAGTTAGTGGAACTTTTTTAATGTTACAGAATTTAAAAATGTTTGAATAATGTTAATAAAACAACTGAAAATACTGGACGTTTTGGGCATTCCTAGAACATTCAAAAACACACGTTTAACGTTTTTGTGAGTTCACAGAAACGTTCTTACAACCTAAAACGGTTGGAAAGACCCACACCTGTCCTAAAACCCAACAGTTCTCTCCAATCCCCCTCACTGTCCAGAAACATGCAGACTTGACACACAAATCATATCCAAGCGATATTGCGTAATATTTATATGCAGAACCACCTCCAACATCAGTCCCTGCGTGCAAACATACACAGTGTTAAGCTGCTGAATTTCCCTCATCGCACACTCAAATCAGACACACAATATGATGATACACTCAAGATTCATTATGTGTCACTACATGAAAGAGTGATTACACCAGCCGTGTGCTGCGTTTGACTGAGACCCGTTTCATTGGGGAGAAACAGTGTAAATCGAGTGTGCAGAGCAATTTAAAAAGTGGCTCCTCGTGCAGGCTGACACCGCAGTGAGCGGATGAAATATAAAGCAGCGCCTGCAGGGTTTGGCAGTCGCGCGATAGAAGTGTCAAACACGCTTATGAGAGACTTTTTACTGCTTCTCTGGCCCCCGCAGTCAATGCAGACAGACGCTAAAGAATCCACCGGTTTGTGTTTCTATTGTGTCTCCGTGGGACTCGCCTGTCAATTCATCAGAGATATAAATAGGAGAGAGCGGGGCTAGTTGTCACATTGACAAGACTGTATCTCAGTAACTATATGAGTTTGAGTCAAAAGTTTAATCACGTTTTTATATAGCAGTGGTTTTTGTATGTTGTATGGCTTATATTGTACATGTTTAAATTTTAAATAGATACCATGATAATGTCATTAACATACATTCTTTTGGCCATGATAACCGTGTATTGTAAATCTGATACTCTGGCAGCCCTACAGAAAATCAAAAATATTAGCATATGACAATTTCATCATATGCTATGACAATATTTATCATATTTCAAAATGTCATCAATTCCCAATATACATGACCCACCCAGTCACAGTGATGGTAATATAGGATGCTAAATATACTATAAACATTGTTCTAAAATATGTCAATATAAACCTATTTTTAACATTTTATCCAAAGCAATTTGCAGTGAATTAAAGGTTTATGTGTTTTTGTCAGTATGTGTGTTCCTTGGGAATTGAACCCACAACCTTTATGCTGTTAACACAATGCTCTACCCATTGAGCTACAGGAATACTAGACATGAGTGGGACTTATGATTAGAGTGGAAAAGATATTAGGAAAGAGGGACTGGTTAAAGATTATTTTAAAGGTCCCTAATCACACATTTTAGTAAAATTTGTTTGAGAACCTGCTATTAGTGTAATTTAGTCTCTAAAAGAGGCTAATATTGAAGGATGGTGCATAAAGATTTTGCATAAATAGTTTAAAACATGCCTTATTTTACCAGAGTGTCAATTAAGCGTCTCACAGCCATTAAAACTCTTTTAATATCTCTTTCCTAAATTATAAGTCATTCTTATTTTATTCTGTATTTAGGACTGTATTTAATTTTAAAGGGCATTAGCCCCACAACTAGGCAGCTAGTAAACAGTGAGTTTGTTTTTTCAGCGAGTCTCAGCTGGTTAACTTTAGGTCACACTCAGCATGAGATGGAGGAAACCGATCTTTATACTCTGTTCAGCTCTGGAGAGCTTATAGCACCCGGCGGCAGGGGAACTAACTCAGTGTGATCCTAACGTCATGTCTACACACACCAGGGGAATTAAAGAATTTACCCCAGAGCCAGCGCTCGCGTTGCCAGGGAGATTAGCCTAGCGAGCTTTTATGTGTGCATCAATGTAAGCTGGAAGATGGCAAAATAAAAAAATAAAAGCTAAATAAAATGGAACGCTATTTGGTGGTAAATCTGAAGAAACGAAATGCTAATGTCTCTCACTCCATCTCTCTCTCTCTCTTTATTCATACCTTCTTTTAAGAGCTTGGCTTGTTTGCCGCGCTGGGATCATTTAAAAGTATAATTTATTTGTAATGAAGTGGGGAGGCTTTGATATGACACTGTGGGTTGGAATGAGCTTTACTGTGAGGAGAAAAACCATGTTTCTGTGTTACAGGAGAGTGGCTGTCAGTGTCTCTTCATCTTTAGACACATGCTAAAGTAATAAAGTACTTTGTGCTGACAAGTGAAAGCGAAGGAAAACAGCACGGTATCCCAGTTGACAGGTAACGTTCTCAGAACGTTGGCTAAGGTTCTCTAAAACTTCTGTAAAGAAAACATCAAAAATGTTATTGCTGTAATATAAGTAGAACTTTTTTTAATGTTATATGTTTTATATATCAAAAACATTACAACCTAACTGACCTTAGGTTGTTAGTGGAATGTATTAAAAACATTACAGAATTAAAAATGTTTGAATGGCGTTCTTATTACAAGAAATAATATTAAAACAATGTCTAAAAAAAGTAACATTCCTAGAACCCCCAAAATAGCATTTTTAATGTTTTTGTTGCTTATGTTAGGAAAACGTTCTTACAATCTAAAGTTGTTAGCTGTGAGACTGTTAATGTAATGAATGCACTGTATATGTCAACATGTTGTTAAAATAACATGTTGATAACATGCTGTGACATAATCTGTGGGCAGGTGCAGCACCTTCCACCTGCAAATATAGGGCTGTCTTCCATCATGGTGTCAGTTTATAGGCCAAACCGTATAGCTAATGTGCCTTGGGTTACTGCAGTTTCTAATGTGTTTTTGGAGTAGTGATTTTCCATTTATGAATGAAATGAAGTTTGTGGCATTACTTGGAGACTTTTCTGTTTGTTTCATTATACACACTCATACCTCCAACATCAAACTTTAGACTCTGGTGTGCTTTGAAAACAAATTGTTGAGGAACATTTTAAGTATGCATGATTTATGTTGTTGAACGAAAGTCTGTTCAAGTAACATTAACCATAAATTATTCTATATAACACATTATTTTGTGTCCTTTTCTGTTTTAATGTAACCCTTTCATTCTCATTGTAATCAGAACATCTTAAAGCACGAATCATTTGCAGATTATTTGCACGGCATTTTTGTTGAAAACTCATTTTCATCCTTTCACCATATTTGTTTTCAATTTCACAGCTGTCATGTGTCGAATAAAATCAGAGCTGATAGTATTTAGAAGATTTTTGCATTTTAATAATTAATAAACCAGAACAGAAACCAAGAAACAGGGCACAATGCACCTGTCATGTAAGCTTTACTGATGTAACCAGCTCCTGTTACCCACCTAACAGGCAACGTTCTCAGAACATTAGCTGATGTTCTCTGAAAGGTTTCTCAAAGTTATCAAAAACATCCTTGCAGTAGTGTTAGTAGACTTTTTAATGTTATATATCATAATATGAATATGTAATATGTTATTCTTAAGGTGTTAGTGGAACGTTTTAAAAACATTACAGAATTTGTAAATAAAATATAAAAAGGTTCTTTTAACAAGCCCAAACATTGGAACAATGTCTTAAAAACTGAATGTTTTAAACATTCCTAGAACTTTCAAAATAACATTTGTTGTTACTTGGTGGAAACGTTAGGGAAATGTTCTTACAACCTTAAATTGCTAACTTGAATTACTAACAAGAGAAGGAAGGAAATAAGAGAGAAAATGTAGCTTTTAAACCAAGAGCCCATATGCTCTCAGAAGACCCTTCAGAGATTCAGTTGGCCTCCCAAAATATCCACAGACAATCCACCCCCATCTGCTGACTCATTCAGGTAAATTAACATTAAAATGTTTAATAGCGGATGCTATTTCTGCTGGTATTTTTTATTAAAAACGCTCAGCACAGCTTCGGAAAACTGTAAATGAGATGCAAGCTTTGTGCTCCACAAGGAATGCTTCGAAATTTGACAGAAGTTTCAGCAAGTTTTGTATGAATGTTTTCGTGGAACAATGAATTATCATACAGTAAGAATATGTAATAATTGGCGGAAACGAGCCCCTACAGGGAAAATTGTTAGAAAAAAAGATTTGCATATTCTTTTAACTGCTGGTTTGATAAAATCTGACAAAAACAACTGAGAAAAAGACTTGTCATGAGCTTTAAAAATTAAAACTTTATAGTTAACATGAAAGACATTTTACTTTGATAATGTGACATTTCAGAGTTAAACAGTTTGTTCAGTAAATGAAGTGACTTTATTTCATTTTCTTCAGAATTAACTGTGAGAAATGGTCTCTGTGATGGGTGATTGAAGGGGAGGGTTTGAAAATTATGACGGCTGGGTGACATCAGTAACATATCATTCACAATAAGACATATTGTGTCTTATATTACAAAGTAACGTGTTTTGCTGTTGTTGTTTACGTTGGGTCATAGTGTACCACCACTGTCCTGTAAGTCATCAAAACTTTTACTCTGTTACCAAAGGTGTTCTCATGGAAAACGGCTAGTGAATAAGCGCACATCCTTTTATAAACATATTTTTCAAAAGCATTATTCATTCCTGTATTTGTAAAACTTTTTAATGAGCCTCAAATTACTGAGAGCACCTTTAAATGCCCAGCAGAACCTGTCAATGATTCAGGTATAAATAAACTGCAGTTTAATGAGATGTAAGGAACGCAGAGCGATATCTAATGTTCTTGTTGTTTTTTCTTCTCCACCTCCTCTTTTCTCCCTTTTCTGTGGCTATGGGGGCAGTCGGGAGCGCTTTGACAGAATTTTAAAGCGGCAGTAAGAACAGATGTCTTCCGATGATTAATGTCTCTCGTCCTCTCCTGTGAAGAGCCGTGCGTCTCCGGAGTTACCCAGCAGAGTCTCTCCCTCCCTCCAGTGACTGTCCCCCGGAGTCAGGGCCACCCTCCAGCCGAGCGATGATGGGACGCTGCGCCGCAAGAGGCTGTCAATGGTGCGGCATGATAATGCGCCATCTGAAACTCGAGGGCAGAATAAATCTGGGAGACGGGCTTTGGGTAAAAGCCTGGGAGAGATTTGGTGTGGTCTGAAGATGAAGTAGATCTGTGGAGATGTGAGGAGCAATATCGCAATTAACCCTAATGTTCTAAGCGGCTTACGGGGAACGTTGTTAGAACGTTGGCTAACGTTCTCTAAACGCTCTGTCAAAACGCGCTTGCGGTGGCGTTGTGTATCGTATATCAAAAAGGTTGTTGTTAAGTAGTTGGTGGAACGATTTAAAAACGTTACAGAAGTTAAACAACGTTTGAATAACGTTCCTGTAAACAAACAATAACGTTAATACAACGTATAAAACGTTTTGAACCTTTCTGAAACTTTCAAAATAACGTTTTAACATTTTGGTTACTAATTGAAACGTTAGGGAAACGTTCTTATAACCTAAAATGGTTAGCCGAGTAGGATGACAGGAGTTTTTATAGAGGTCTTAGGACAGTTACACGTGGTGATTAATAAGTTTGGAGGGCAGGTTTGTATGCTCAGAGGATTATTGCTAAAGCCGAGGGGTAGAGAGGGGCAGAAAGATGAACAGAAGTGTGGCTGTTTATGAGGGATGGGGGTTGTTGGGGCTGAACACGATGACATAGAGCAATTCTGCCCCCTGCTGAAATATTCTGGAAATGTAATTTCACAAGTTCACTTTCATAACCATTAAAAGAGACAAACATCCCAGCTAACAGAGAACTTTCTCTCAAAGTTATAAGAAACGTTCTTGCAGTAACGTTAGTAGGACGTTTTATATATCATATATATATTAAATATGTCATTCTTAGATTGTTAGTGGAACGCTTTTTAAACGATACAGAATATAATGTTTGAATAATGTTTTTACAACCATGCAGAAGCGTTAATGCAACGTCTAAAAACTGGACACTTTGAATGTTCTTAGTACATTTAAAATAACATTTTTAACATTTTTGTTACTTAATGGAAACGTTATGGAAACATTCTAATAACCTTGGTGGTGCCAGCATGATTAAGACTCGACCCTAACTCTAAACTCCCTCCTTGGATAATAAAGATAATATGATATTTAATGCAAAACAAAAATAAATAGGGGTGGAGTTTGGAAACTGATCTTTACTTTACTTAATCTTATCTTTGCATTATGATTGACAGGATCAGATGAATGTAATCCTTCCAAAATTAAAGTTTTGTTTATCATTCAATTTACTTCACAAGCAAAAAAGATAAATCTTTCCCCTATGGGCTTTTTCCACGCTAGTTTCTTTCTGTGTATGGGAAAAAACAGAGAGATGCCTATCTTGATTGTATTTTATCTCTGTTGGCTCCATACAGTTTGAATGATTGTTGTCTAATGACCATCAGTGGCACTGAATGCTATCTGCCTCAAACAGATACTGTACGCCGGACAATGGCCAAAAACAGAAGAAATATCACTTTGCGCTCCCTGCTAAGAAATGTGCCAAACTACAGCATAGGTCTGCCTGTTATTCCTCTGAGAAATGAAAATTAAAATCCATAGAAGAAGCCAGTGAACATCAGACTATGGCAAAGGGTCAGTATTAAATATTTATAGCCCAGTAAATTTTTAATGCATACATTTTGTATCAGAACCACAATAAATATTTGATAAAAATACAATGTTTATTGGGGAACTGCTCTTATACTCAAAGCATCTTTGTAAAAGCATTAACAGATTTTATGACAGAATACTAAAACTGAAGTTCATGAAGGTCATGATTTACAATTACAGACAATTAATCTAATTTAGGTAAGAACGACAGTGAGAAACTTTTATATGTGCCTGTGACAACAGTGTTGGTCCACGATGGCCAAAGTTCTCTTTCATACCATCATGTCATCATAAACAGCGTCACCATCTAACAATTTTTGGCTGTAAAATGTTTCCTTAAGAATTTCATTAAGTGACAAAAAAGTTTTTTGAATTTTCTAGGAACGTTTAAAGTTTTTTTTCAATCATTTTTAATTATGAAATTTTTTTGAATGTTCTACTAACAACTTAAGAATAATATTTCGATATATAAGATATACCGTATAATGGTAAAAACAATTCTACTTACATTATTGCAAGAACTTGAGAGAACTTTAGCCACGTTCTGAGAACGTTCCCTGTTAGCTCCTCTTCTGTGGCGGGAATGGGCCTGAGGCAACAAGCCCAGAAAGTGTTCTGCCAGTCTGAAGTGTCCAATGCCAAAATGTTTCAGGAGCCAGTAGTAACTGATCAGCTAAGAAGAGCTTGAGTGAAGAAGATGATGTCTCGGGAGACTGCCAGCCTCAGTGTCTAATGGGCTTCATCTCTTCTCATGTGCAGGGTCATTATTTTTCTCACTCGAGCCACATTCACAGAGGATCCTGCATTTGTGGCTTACTGGTTAGTGAGTCGGGCTTGTAATCAGTAGGTTGCTGGTTCGATTCCAGTGCTGGCAGGTAGCAACTGAAGTGCTCTTCAGCAAGGCACCTAACCCCCGATTGCCCCCCGGGCGCTGCAGCGATAGCTGCCCACTGCTCCAGGTGTGTGTGTGTTCATGACTTGCAGTGTGTGTTCACTCCTCACCAGTGATGGGTTAAATGCAGAGGTCACATTTCGGTTATGGGTAACCAT
>JAZGTK010016114.1:0-12879 GCA_036877625.1 Ambastaia sidthimunki
AGAGAGAGAGAGAGAGAGCATGTGAAAGAGGATGCAGTGTTGTGCTTAAATGTGACACACTGAGAGGAACCTGCCCTCAGTTCTCAAACACTCTATGAATAATGGAGACACTCAGTTTTGAAACACACACACACACACACACACACACACACACACACACACACACACACACACACACACAAATCCTCCATTGGTTTCTTTGATGCCTGAAATTCTTTCTATTTCTAGACATGGGAGAAGATGAAATAAAAAAATGCCATGTTTAATCTGTAACGCTGTGCCCTAAATATCTTTTTTTTTGGGTAGATGAAGACATTTTCTCGCCCACTCTTTGTGCTGACATTTATTGAAGATATCGCTCCCTCTTGTAATGCAGACGCAGACAGGAAGGAATGCAGGCAGGTTCTGAGCCAGATCTTCAGAGCTTTAACCAATCATCTCTTCATTTGAGTTTAAAGACTCAAATGAAAAAATCATTTAGTTAAAAGACACATTGTGTTACGGTCTGTTGAACAGGCTGTCAATGAATAATTTTATAGATTTGTCGTTTTTATACCCTGTTGAATGCACTGTTGAATGCTTGATTCTGATTGGTTAGCAGGGTTTCTACTGTAATAACTGCTCATAATTCCAGGACCGCATTACACGTCCAAATTACAAGTCCAGATCACTTATTTTTCTTGGAAAACAGCCAGACAAAAGATAAAAACAGAGTAAACTGTATAACAATTAAAAACGGTTACTATTTTTGTGCGAAATTACTTTTAATAGCATTGAAAAACACACACTCCTGTTTTCTCCCACTGCTTAATCAATAACACGGTTTCGCTAATGAAAAGCTCATTTTAAAATTGTTATCACTTGCTACTGTGAAAAGCGAAGTCCTGCTGAGAGCAGTTAACAACACACACTTTATTTCTCTATTGTTCAGTGTCACACACACACACACACACACACACACACACACACACACAATTTTTACTCCAATAACTGCCCAGAAACAGGAAGCGAATTAGTAAAGCTGATTTTGACGTTCTCAGCAAGATGCTAAACAGTAGCATAAAAAAGTAGCTCTAGATGAAAATAAGAACATGTCTTGAGATAATCTACAAACAGTCTGGTGTGGTGATGGGTTAACTGTGGTATAAGCAGAATAATTGATTCCAGACCATTGAATTATTAAAAAGTAATTTTCAATAATTCAAAGGTCCTTCATCAATTATTCTTTACATAATGAAGCTTACATCTATATACAATTCAATTCTGCTGTTGGATGCATCAGGTGTATGAGGGCTGGATTAAGACGTTTTTGATTAAACCACACTGCAATACAAAGGTTAGAATCAATACCAGTTAGGCCAACTGCATCCTATGGGAGGGTCACAGAGTTCACAAAGTTGTTCAGAGGTGTTCATTGCTGGTTTACTCGGAGGTAGATTCTTGTTGCTAAGTGACAGTAACGCACAGTACTTACTCATGACAGCATTTAAAAAGCTGACATCATGAATCCATTAGCTTCACTGCATTTCATTATAGGACAGTTTTTGCCACAAGTTGTTCTGAAAAATGACAGTCTGCACTGATTTGTACATTTTCTCCTATTTTTCTAGGTTCAGTTGATTGTATTTGCAAAATCAGTTTCTTGTGGGTAGTTACTTACCGAGCCCCCCTGCAGCAATGACCTGTCCGCCAAGACAACCAGCTACGAAGTCTGCTCGCTTTTCTCTCATGCGACAGCCCCGCGTCACCTTTAACCACACACCTACACACAGGTGAAAAACATCAGAGGTAAGAGATGAAGATCACATGATCAATAAGAGGGCCAATCAAAGAGAAGGTTTGAGGTCTGGCTGGTTAGCAGGGCCCAGTTAACCCTCATGTGTCGTATATACACATTCTAGGCTCAAATTTCTTTCTGCCTTGATGAATGTTAAAAAAGTAGCAATGGATTTGGATTAGGAAGGGATAATTTAATTGTTTAATTGTTTTGCGATTAATTGTCCCGCTTAACATTTTGACTGGAATTTTTTATTATCTCATTTGTAGCAAATCGTGATAACATAAAAAATTATGTTATGTAATGTAATTGACAGATTAAACATAATAGTACTGGTCAAGATGTTGCATGTTACCTGGATGAGCGATCTGTTATCAGTTGTAGTGGTCATTATCAGAGAATAACCGACTTCGGAATATCACAACTGACCAATCAGAATCAAGTATTTTTGAGAGCTATGTAATAAATTAATTTGTATAAAACTTAATATATAATCACATACAATCACACATAAAATATATCTACATATAATCACAAATAAATTTTATTTAAATTTTTATTATCTTATTTAAATTTTTATTTTATTATCTTTTGATTATAAACTTCGTTCAGTTATAGAAGACTTTACCAGTGCCCAGATCTTTTATGGACAGCTTCCAAACAAGATTTGAAAGTTTTCAAAGCACAGTTTCAAAGCACATATTTCTCAGTGGGGTTCTGCTGTATGTGACAACTGAGGATGCTAACATTTCCAGACATTACAGACCTCCTCTGGGCCAAGGGCAACAGAAAAACCTGCCTTCACAGATTTGTGTAAAACACCCACAATATGTCTCTGATTCACTCCAGTTTAGCCATATGGGGTGTAATGCTCACGGCCATTTGTGTTTGGCAGCATGTGGGGACCAACCAAAACTGACATGGAGCCCATAATGTACCGTAATGACTGCAGTAAAACAAAACAAGCAGACAGTGAAAGAAGTCAAAGAGAGTTCAGACACACACAGAGTGGATCTGCTCTGAGCTATAGGGATGGTCTGATAAACGACTCACTGCATTAGCGCTCTAAGCTGCCTGCTTTACTGGTCTCAGATCACCTCCAGCTTTCTGTCCTAACATGCCATAAGCAATCATTCCCTACAAAGCTATCCCTGTTCTTGACATTGTCTACCTAGGAGCAAATTTATACTCTCAACTTTCCCAAGACCTCTGATAAATGCCTTCTTCACTCACTTTGTCTCTTTAGTTGATTTTTTGTGTTCGCTTTAACATCCATTCTCTCCATTTCCTTTCTCGTTTGTAGCCTTCAGCCATCTACTATTTCATTCAGCCATTGTGATCTCTGGGCTCTTCACTGTCTTTCATCTCAACCCATATTTTCTCCTTTCTGTCGGCTTCACAAATGCAGCCTTTTGAAAAACACTCGGTAGGCCACTGTGCCTTCAGCCGCTCACCTCTTCCTGTCCTCACTCTGAGCTAATAGCCCTCTTCTTTAAGGAATCAAGGTGATGCTCCTCAAGTGAATAAGAAAAGCTCAAAGCATCTCCGCGATTTATTTTGATAATAGTCATGACAAGGTTGAGGTACTGCTTAGATCTTTCTGAGGGAAGATCTTCTGGTTTTGTTAGTCTTTGACCATGTTTGACACCGTTTCTGAGAAATTCAATAATTTAAAGGGGGCATATCATAGCAAATGTAATGTTACTTGATCTTTTGACATAAAAAAAAACATGTTGTACGGCACATTTTAGAACCGATAAAGATTTATTGAAGGCAACCTGCAAAAACAGTTGGTTTTAATGTCCACAAATGTCAGGTAGACGAGTATGACCTTTTGAGGGATCTCAACTTTCACAACGAGTGACTAAAGTTATCGAGATTTGATTTATCAGTATGAACATCAGCAAGACTCTGATTAAAAGACAAATTGATTGGAGACTACAAGAATAGAAATATTAATAACACACTGCCTCCTGCCAGCTGTCAAAAAGTAAGACATTCATGTATTTAATTGTCTTCCCTGAGAACGAACATCTGATGGTTAAGAACATCCTCTCCTGTACAAACACCATGTGCTGAAAAATCGAGAAAACAAGCAAAAGATCAAATATAACGGTGTAAACTTTCCCTTCCCCTCTGCCTTCACACACACACACACACACACACACACACACACACCAYGGCAAAGCATGCTGGTATTTAATGAAGTGTAGTGACCCCAGTGTGACCAGTCAAACAGTTTTTTAGAAGAGAGAAATAAACAGTGGCCATTCACCTCTCCATCTCACTAGGTACAGACAAGGTTAGACTCTAGCACAGTACACAAAGAAACAGAAATAAACACACAGAAAAAAAGATAAGGGGATGAAAGAAAAAAGAAAGTTATGCAGGTACACGTTCCACCTCTCGCTGTCCTTTCTGAAATTGGTTGAAATTGGCATTGTCTTTTTATCTCAACATGTATAAAACATGCGCTGAGGACTGAACGCAGAAGAATTTGGGTGACAGGTCACAAATAACAAAATCACACCTTAAATCTCATGGTTTATTTAGCAGGCGTACACAGTGATGGTGGATTCTCTCTTTATACCGTTTTATCTGTAGAACACGTAATTTATATCTCACAATTATGTGTATTATAATCAAAAGACAATTACAGGATGAAAAAAAGTCCACTCTGTTTTTTCCCACAACAGATCTGAACAATCGTACCTCACACTGTTACAGTCAGAGTCAATAAGCTGTTTGTCAAGAAGTTGATAAATAAAAGAAACTAAATTTACAATTTGTTGTAATATTTTAGGCTGGTACTTGAATACTTTTTATAAGTAAAAATATAGCAGGTAAACAGTTAAATTATCTCCACAATACAGCTGCTTTATCCGAAATACAAATGCAAATACTTGTTTTTTTTAAACAGATGCAGCATTATGATAATGAGTGTTTTCTGTGCAAGTGTTAACAGTTGTTTGACTGGTTGAGCTTCATTAGGGGAACTTGGGAAATAAAAAGAAACTGGTGAGTTTTAAGTCATGTTTAAGCGTTGAGTTTGTCAGCTTGTCTTGTTTTCTGTTTGTTGTTTTCTTGAGCCCAAATTAGCTAAATGAAGCACAGCTAAACAGAACAAAATGCAGGTGTATCAAAACAGGTTTTTAAAAGGTAAACTGTTTTTACCTTACACAATGTCTTACAAATGCAACACTAATGTAAAATGCTGACAAAAAAATACTGTGAGACATGAAACACCAAACAAAGACATTTGTCTAGTGGATAATTAAATACACTTACATTTAAAATACAGTGCAGACAATATGAAAAAGAGTCTTGCGGCCTGACTGCTGCTTTATATAAACTTAAGATAATCAACTCACAAAAATGTAAAAAATGTAAAGCAAACAAAAAATGTAGCAAACAGAGGATTAAATTACGAACGAGTTTGTTCTGATGTTCATATCATAACGTCTACAAAGCTCTGAGCTTTGTCTTTGAACTTCTGCTTGGGATTGGCTGTCTGTTTTCCTGTCTGTCTGTCTGTCTGTCTGGTGCTTGCTATTAAACCAGACATGCACACAGCTGTGCTTCTCTCTGCAGTTAAAAAGCAGGAGGTGCTGAGTGATTGACAGTTCTGTAGGCTCGGAACAACGACCCAGCTGGAGATGAGAACCAGTGTTTATTTAAAGCTCACAAATCAATCATCGCCTCTCTTTCTATTACACACACGGTCACACAAGCGCCCCCCATCTTATCTGAACTCAGAAAAACATGCAGTTTCTATTTATAGATATCTACATGTCTGTCCAAAAGATTTACTTGATTCTTTAAAGGTTAAAGTTGCAATTTGTAAGTTTATTGGGTTAAAAACGAACAAAAACTGTTATTGAGCAAGTACACAATGGACAAGTGCTCAACACCATATCACCTAGAGTGGCAAAAATTACAGTAGCTTTAAAGAGCTTTTGACTCACTGTACTCAGTACAAACTTATCAAATCAAGCACTGTTGAATGAGAGAGGCGTTTTGATCTCAATAAAAGTCACTGATTCCCACACACACAGATAAATCTCTGATACTCCCCTGCACACTCTCACAAGCACAGGTGAACTCTGGGATTGATTGGAGTAGATCAATGGGCTAGTCCATGATAGATGTTCACTACATCAGTCAGTGTGAGGAGAGGAGCCTGCAGAGTTTGTCCTAGACGCAGCCACTGGTCCAAAGGGCCCTTGTGAGGCAGGAGAATTGAAATAAGGAGAGATGACAGGAATGTAGGGGGTGTTTAAAGTCAATATGAGAGAGAGACGGGAGCGAGAAATGTAAGTGAGGGACTCTCACTCACTTTCTCTATGTAAGTGTCACTTTTCACGAAGAGGGCAGAAAACAGGACCTGACACTTATACAAATATTTATTTTTATTTTTCAACAAATTGTTAGTGAAAGGAGGTTTCGTTTCCAGAAAATGTTGAATGTCAACCTGAGCAGGTCAAACTAAAATATGACTAAGAAACTTATAAAATTAAATAAACTGCCAGAATAGGTTACAAATGTTACATCAGAAGTAGCCTTTGATGTTTACTGTATGAAACAAGCCACTTTATACGCTAGCTCAAAATTTTTATTAGGTAACAGTTTATCTAACAAACAGACAACACAAAACATGGAATTTGTGCTTCTAAAGTTAAAAAAAATAACTAATGAGACTCCAAACTGGTTGTAACTCCAAGCGCACTATAAGAGACTGTGTTAATGGTCTAGTTTGTAAGATACGCTGTCACCTTTAAAACCAGTAAGGAGGTTTGCATTAAATCCTGCACTGGTGGTTCAAACCCTACGGGTAACTGTGAGGCTGAATAAAGATGAGGAACCAGCTGGACAGATACTTCACCGCACATACACACGACTGATCTGAGCACACACGCTCATTACCGCAGTCACTGCGACACACGGGCTGAGCGTGTTAGATCACTGTTAGATCAGATTGTGTTCTGTACATGAATGAATGCGGCGTTTCATCATGTACAGCTAAATCTCACTGTCCTATCAGAGAGGGATCTCCAACTAAACCATTAAAGCAGTCATGTGAAGCCATGATCTTGCAGGTAGCACTTCAGTATATTGTGTAGTAGCCCTTAAAGGTCTGTTATTGATCCTGTTTCTTCAAATATGTGATTAACATTAACTATTTTCCACTTTTTGTCTACAAATTGTTTTTGTTGCTGTGTAACTGTAAACAGTCATATGTTAATTTTTAAGATTTCTGCTTGCTTTCAATAACAGTCCATTTGCACTGAGCAAGAAGTTTTGAGTTCTGAAAGTTCCAGTATGTTTATAGTACAAAGAACACTTTTATTTTAAAGGTTAAGGAAATTTGATTCCTTATGACAATAGATTTTCACTAAAAATTGCGAATATGCAAAGACAAAGGTTATGGTGACCGTTCAGAAGGCAACTAAAGAGTTTTTTTGCATTGGCTATGCAGATTTCTAAAATAAGAAAAAAAGAGGGTTTCATTTGGCATAGTGGATGTTCTCTCCTCCATAACTCTGGGATTGATAAGTCAAAATATAAAAGTCAGAGGCAAGCTCAACTCCATTACAGTGCCCACAGCGCATTAAGGCATCATATTCAGACACAGCGTGAAGGAAGTGACTACACTGTCCCGTGATATATTAGTAATGCTGTGTATAAGACCAGAGGCTGCTGATGGGAAATGCACAGAACTGTAATTCAGTTACTGGGACCCCACTCTGCTTTCTTTTCCTGGCAGGTTGATTTACTGCATGTTTCTTTAAAACTGTATTGGAAGGGCAACTTCTGTCAATTATTGGACATTTGCATTAAAACTTCTGCTTTCGTTTTTTGTATCTGTGGTTGAATAATAAAAATCTTGTCTGTTTCCTGTGGCAGTACTGATGAACGCTGTCATACGCTGCTTAACCTTGTGCATTTGTTATGCTGACTTTTAGTTTGTAGTTCTGGTACTTTGTGTTTCTGTTCCCTGTGTTCCTTTCTGTTCCCGTTTTTCATCTGTCTCCATCTGTCCCTTGTTACCCTATTAAGTTCTTGTGCATTTATACCCTCATGTTTCCCTTGTTCTGTCAGGTCTTACGATGCAGGTAGCCTCAGTTTTTTGTTTTATTTGCCTTAATGTTTTGCTCCTGGTTTCTTGTATTCATATTTTATTTTCGTTCCCCGAGATACAAATGTATTCACAAAAGTAATTTCTCTTCATTGTGGTGCGTGCTTTTGATTTAACATAAACTCCCAAATGCAAATAAATGCATATTTATGTAAAACTGCAGCCAAAAGCTACAGTACATGTCGCTCCACAATGCATAATCATTTCTAATGCATGCTAAAAATTAATTCCAAGCTTTTATGCATCAATTGCGTGCAATGCTGGAAAAGTGCCATATCAGTTGAGCCGCATTCAAGATTATAGAGAAAAAATTCAACCATACATGAAATTCTGTCATTACTTTTTCACTCTTATGTTGTTTGAAGTATAAGAAGGTCTCAAACAACAGTTTTTGTTAGCATCCACGCTGTATTCAGAAAGTGTTATACTTGCTTGATGCATGAAGCCCGAACAAGAAAACACAGCACACTGCCATAAGAAAAATGACAAATGAAGAAATGACACGAAAGCATTAATGGTGACACCACAGGAAGAACCAAAAGAAAATGACACTGAGTGACAGAAAAGGAATAACTGTGAAACAGAGAGTGAGAGAGAGACAGACACAAAGAGCATTTGAGAAAGGTGTTTGATTATGTTCTGTGATGAGGATATTTTTGCTTAAATGTCAAAATCTTTTTTACCACAGACAGAGACACAGAAAGAGACAGAGACACACACACCCATACACCCAACCACACAAACACCCACCCACCCACCCCCACCCACACACACACACCCACCCACCCCCACCCACACACACACACACACASAGAGAGAGCCAGAGAGAATGAGAGAGAGAGAGAGATACACAAAGAGAGAGAGAGAGAGAGAGAGAGACAGGAAAAGGACAGAGATGGAAAAGGACAGAGCCAATAAGAAAGACATGGAAAAGACATGGAAAAGGACAGAGCCCATAAGAAAGAAATGTTAAACAAATAACGTAGAGACACAGAACTCTTGTTTGCTGATAACACTGATGAACTCTGAAATCAAAGTCAATAACAGAGATGGAGGGAAGAGATTGTTAAGAAAACACAAATGTGATACGAGAAGAAATGCAACAGCAAGAAGACAAAAGATTAAAGGGATAGTTCACTTCAAAATGAGCATTCCGTCTTCATTTACTCACCTTCAATTTATTTCAAACCAACTTTAATTCCATGAAACAAGAGGAGAGAAACGTGGAAACGAGTTTAAATTGAATTTCATGCAAATAAAGTGGATGGAGACTAGGAATTCTAAAGAGGACAATATAAGCATTTTTGTTGCATACATGACAATTTACTTAACAGTAAATTTGGGTATAATTTTGGCAAGATATATCACTATGTGGGAATATTTACATAATGACACTCAAATTCATGAGAAAGATGCTGTGGCTTCAGTTACTGCAATAATTTTGCCACCTATGACAGTCAGAAAGGTCCAATAATACGACTAATGACTTGCGGCAAAAAGTCACCAAACTATCGCCAGTAGCTACTGAGTTTCCTACTGACAGGCTGGTGCAGACTACTGAGAAGCACTAGACTGACTTTCTCCAGCCAGCGGCTATCTCGCTCTCCTCAGTGGGAGACTGACTTTCCTCACCCAGAGGACGACTCGTTCTCCTTAGGAAACAACTGACTTTGCCCACCCAGAAGACGACTCGCTCCCCTCGGTGGGCAGCTTTGGCAGGATAATCTGGTGCTTCTGAATCAGAGTTTGTAAGTATGTTTTGTGCAGTGTAATGCATAATGTTTGCAATTCTCAACTGCATAATATCACAACTGCAGAGATGGATTTATGTTTAGACGACAAAAAAAGACAACACACACAGATTCACTACGTGTTTTGTTTCACTGGCAATCAATCGATCATTTTGATCATCCTAATAATACAAACATTATTAAAACTATTAACTGTCTTTATGATTGTTTCAGAAGCTAAACTTTGAGATTTGTAAGGTGTGTAACATTTTCGTCACACACTTTAGATATTTAGCCAATCACAACGCACTGGGTCAACTGGCCAATCAGAGCACACTGCGCTTTCGGGAAGGACAGAACACAGATTGACACGTTTTAGAAAGACTGAGCACAGAGGAGCTACAATAATGTACAGTATGTAAAAATTTAGATTTTAACCTTAAACCAAGTAAACATGTTCTATTACACCCAATACACAAAATAATGTCTTTAAAAATAGCATCTTATGACTCCTTTAAGAAGCCAATAAACAGTGCAGGTGAATGACAAGAAATACAAGGCCAATTAATGGACTAAATAACTGTGATTATAATGAACTGATAATGAAGGGAGAGCTGAGGACTAGTCAGTCAGAGTGAGACGGTATTCTCATACTGTACGGTTGCCTCATCTTGGCTTTTTAAGCGACACAGCTCTGAGGTTGCTTCAGGGATAAATTTCTCCGACTCAGAGCTGCAGAGCTGCGCCAAGATTCCACCACAGACGATTAAAAGAAATATGACTTTCTCCAGCTCTCGTAATTGAACAGATCTGCTGAAGGCTAAACCAAAGAAGACACATGTGAAATGAACAGTAAAATAAGCATTAGGTTATCAGATCAAAAATACAGACACCTGCTGTGTTTGATTTTACTCGGTGGCTGTGTTTGGAATGGAATGCTAGCGTACTACCCAACTACAGTAAATACCGCACAGCATAATTTATATTAAAGAAACTGTAGCTTAAAGAAACTGTAGCTATTATTCCACAATAAATATATAAATGTGACAATGTAGCATATTACTATAAACCAGTAGTATGCTACATTTTTCTTCAAAATAAATATAAAAATGCACAATATAAAAATACTGCAACAATAATAATTTGGTATTTTGCTATTTTGGACAGCCAAAAAAGTTCCAATGAATCACAATGAATTTGGCTTTCTATGCTCACATATTCCTACAATGACCTCTCAACTGTATAATTGACCGTTGTCAGTGGCAACCAATGCTCTACATAGCTGCATTAGTTTCATGTCTCTTGAATCAACTTGCACACTCTTGCTACAAAAATGCAACGTCATCCCTTACACACAGAGTATTTTTGTGCCATCAGAGCTGGAATACGCAAACTTTTGTCCGTTTTAAAAATGCAGACAGAAATGCAAGGCTGCACATAAATGCACACAAACACACGCATGCGACCCTGCGTGTGCTGAATAGCGAGATTAAAGTGCAGCAATGTGTAATTGAGGAAACAGGCTGTAAATGTGGGCTGGTAATTACAATGGGCTGCTTTCTCCACAGCCTCTACAGTAATAGGTAAAGCGATAATGGAATAAGTGATTGCCATTTACAAGAGAAGGACTCTCGCTAGCCTCCATTACCTGCACACACACGCATCTATAGGCCTGTTCACAGAATTCTAGCACACAATGGCTTCCATTAGCTCTGCAAACCGCAGTGAGGACTGGACATTTAAATGCAAACGCATCTGATTAAATAGCAAAACTGAGCGGGTTACAACCTGTAGCGCTTGTGTCACCCCTTCCCTTTATTTTCCACCCTTTATATCTCACGCTACGTTTTTGCATCATTTTAAAGTTGCTGTTGTAATTACAGGGACTAACTAAACTAAACTAACTACCCAAAACATCTGTAGTGACATCTTTGCACCACCAACAGAAACTCCTTTCCATTTCAAAAGTCAGCTCACACAAAAGCATGCAGGATTTAAATAGTTGACTCAGTGGTTAAACATCTAAGAAGCTTTTAAGTTTCTTATTGATTTTTTCTAATTTTATCCTTTTCCATTGGGTTCTTGGCCGAGCGTAATAGACAGAGAAGTCGCATTGAGGAGGCTTATATATAATATATATATATATATAGGCAGTCTGGCATGTGGTTCAAAAAGTGAGTGTGAATGATCTTCATATATAAGGGGAAAAGATCAGGCTTCAATCTTTGTTTGAGCCTGTCCATTAGTCAGACACACACACACACACATATACTATATATAGCTGGCAAACAGAGAGAAAATAAAATGACAGAAGTTGAAAAAGTCAACAACACTAATCTTTGTCATAAGAGCCCAGGGCCCGTGGGGGTTTTTGCTATTTATGTTGAGATGAGAGAATTCTCTTTTTTGTTACAGCAATTAAAATCTCCTTGACTTGTACTCCAGGGATAGCAAAAGATGGTTCAAACAAAGAGGAGAAATACAGTTTAATTAAATGCCAAACAGGTTGGAGAGCATCGTAAGAAACCCAACACAGAAGAGCACATACAATGATGATGACAGAAAGTATGTGACTACCAGAGAAAATGCTTCCATTTTGCATTTTTCTAATTTAGCATAATTTTGTGCATCACAAAATATACAATGTTAAAAGTTCAACAATTTAAGTGAGACGTTAAATTGGGAAATACCTGGGAAATAAAGGAGAAAATCTTTGCTCATTTGATTAGGGAGCTAAAATGGTGCCTAAATATTTGTACTTATTTAGTTTCTTGTCAAAACTGTCAAACTCCTAAAATGTAAAACGTGATTAATTCCACATTAAAAACATTAAACATTAAAAAAGATTTACATGTGTTTTTAGTACCCCATTGTCTTCTTTGTTATATCAGATCCTGATAACCATTTACCATGCTTTGAGAATCAGTTTGTTTTATTGTCTACTGCGAGACATTTTATTTTGTGCAGAGCCCGAGAAAATGTTTGCAGGCTCATAAACTCTTTTACAACTGTATATTGACCAGTCAGGATAATCTAAACCTGATTTCTGTGCACACCAGTACTTCTCTGCTCCACAGAAGGTAAATAAAATACACAATGTGTTTCTCTTGAGTTCCCATGACATGGAAAATGGATTATAAAATATATATTTTATAAGACCGGGTGACTGAGTAAAGCACTTTTCAAATAGGCCACATGCCATATTGTCAGCTGGCAGTAAATGTAAAATTCCTTCC